>JAQZBX010040097.1:7168-22888 GCA_029593785.1 Cabassous unicinctus | reverse complement strand
ATTCAGAGGGTGGAGTGTAGCAGTTTGGCAGTTTGATATAGTTATGAATTCCAAAAATAGATATTGGATTATGCTTGTAAACTGGTCTGTTAATCTGGGCATGATTAAGTTATGATTAGGGCGTTGACTGGGCCACATCAGTAGGGCATTGAGCCCCACCCCTTGGTGGGTGGGGTCTCGAAGATAAAAGACATGGCAAAGGACAGTGTTGGAGCAGTTTTGAGTTGGAGTTGTGATGCGGAGTCTTGAGCTGGAGCTCTGGGAAGTAGCATACAGAGAAGCTTGGTTGTGAGGAAAGAGAGAAGGCCCTGGGAAGAGAAGCAAACTATTTTCCTGATAGTCTACAGCTGGCCTTGTGGCACAAAGCAAGCCTGAACCCAGAGAGAGGCCAGCCCCAGGAAGAGAGGAACCCAGGAAGCCTGAACCCTGGCCAATGTTGGCAGCTGTCATGCTCCAACACATGGCAACAGACTTTGGTGAAGGAAGAAACTTAAGATTTATGGCCTGGTAACTGTAAGCTTCTACCCCAAATAAATACCCTTTATAAAGACCAACAGACTTCTGGTATTTTGCATCAGCACCCCTTTGGCTGACTAATACAGGAATTATCCTAACATTTCAATGACAGACACAGGCCATTGTCTATCATGTAATAACTTGCAAAAATGTGCAGAAGAGAGTGTAAACTAATGTAAACTATAATCATTGCTTAGTGGCAATGCTCCAAGATGTGTTCGTCAATTGTGACAAACATACCACACTAATGAAGGATGTTGCTGCTGTGGGAAAATGTGGGAAGGTTAGGGAGTGGGGCATATGGGAATCCCCTATATTTTTTGTATAACATTTATGTAATCTAAGTTTCTTTTTTAAAAAATAAAGTATATTTAAAAAAAAAAATCCTATGGAGATTGTAAAAAAAAAAAAAAAAATCTTGCCTAAGTCTGGCTCCAGAGCCAGTGCTCCTAACCACTGAGCACACCTGCCCGTGCAATTAAACCACTAAGAACACTCTTTGGTTATAAAACCAAAATTAGGCTAGACTCATACAGCAGCATGGCTGAACAAAGTACTTTTATAGCATAGAACGCTTTATGGCCTTTCACATCCTTTCATCCAGTTTTGTTGCTGTTGCCTTCCCATCACACTGCCTTCCTACTTGTTTTACCTCCTTTCTTGCTTATGAAAAGATACATACATACGTTGTCCTCAGACGTGCTATTTCAAGGTCTGAGAATTCTGCAGGGCTTCATCTTAGGAACCATCTCGTTGCTGTCGATTATGAGGCATCCCTTCACGGTCTTTGCTGAAAAGGTAAGAGAGGCGAGGAGAGACTGTGTGTTTGGCATCCAGAGTATTCTATCTGTGATGAAAACTGAGCCTAGAGGTTGGGTGAGGTACTGTGGCAATACGAGTAACAAACTCCAGAAGAGACAGCACATTTCAGACCATTCTGGTGTTTAAAATAGTCACCACCGTCTCTGTAACTGCTGCTGCTGGCTGCACAGCTCCCTACCACTGCCTCTGCTAGACAGATGAGGGAATGCATGTAGGTCTGCCTCAGCAAGGGTGTCTGCCTGCCTGGGCCTGCAGGGCAGGAGTGTGGCACATGGTGTGAGAAAACGTGTGAATGAAAATGTGAACGGGCAAGACCTCACAGCAAGGGGGAGATAGGCAGACACAGAGAAGACACGCAGCGAATGGACACAGCAGCACAAGCAGCAAGGGGGGGATAAATAAATAAAATGAATAAATCTTTAAAAAAGAAAATGTGAGTCTGCATATGAAAGACCATCCTCACGCACAGAAGCAGAACTGAGGGGCCCGTTGTGTCACATGGGGCTGAACTATTCTCAGTATTGGGGCCGTGGCAAGGACATTACCAGCCCAGTGGCAAAATAAAAGGCTCCACGCCCGTCTCCCCACGAGGCATCTAATGAATCAGGCCCTCCTTCTCCCCTTCTGCCTAAGGCTGACCTCATTGTCTCTAACAGGCCAAGTGCCATGCGAGGGGAGGCAGTTCTGCAGTTCTGCGTAGTGGTCAAACCCGAGAGCCCTGAGTCACACTTGGGCTAGCTGTTTTTTCGTCTGTAAGATGGAGATAATAGTAGCCATTTCCGAGATTCTAGGGCACTGAGACAGTGCATATAAAGTGCTCCGTGTGGTCTCTAACACAGTTAACTACTTTGAATAACCGCAAAAGCAAGTGTGCACACTCCAGCCCGTGTCTTGAGTGGGGCTGGGATTCTTTTTTTCACATTCCATCTAGAGAGGGTAGCTCTCCACTGCGCTGGGATTTTTAATGTATATTCAGAGAGAGGGTAGCTCTCTCGGTCCCTTTCCCCACAAGACTATATCCTAGCTCTGGGAGGTTGGGTAGTGCATTCCTTCATCATCTTCATCGGCTTAATTTCTTTTTTCTACTTAGGGAGACAAGAACTGGCTGTGCATAAAAACATGTCTCTTGCCATAGCAGGCTGACCAGTACAAAATTATCTTTATTCCAATGTACATTTTAAACCATTCTTGTATATTTGGCATGGCCTTTGGCCTTTCAAGTGGGAAAGAAGAATAATTAAAAACAGTATTCTGCAGTGGAAAAGCCAAACTGACATTTGTTATATACCTTTTGTCATCCTGGCCAAAGTCAGATCAATGGAATTGTAAGAACTGACCTCTACTCAACACACTGTGCCTGAAAATTCCACTAAACTGCCTTTGGTGTCTACAAGGCTCTCATATTTGTTTCCTGAGCTGCCTGGCTTCCTTCCCCATCTTTACTTTGCTAACTCTTACCTCTCCTTAAGACTCATGCCATTCTCCAGGAAGCAGTTCCTAATGCCTCAGCCCTGAGAAAAGTTGGGGACCTTACTTGAGGCAACCTCCTGTGTTCTGTCTGCAGCACTTCCCTGCACTGTGGGAGGCAGTGTGCTTGTCTGTCCTTTACTCTGTGAGCCTCCCAAGGGCGAGTAAGCATCCATCCTGGTACTACAAGGAGGAATGCCTGATAGGAATAAAGTCTTAGGTAAATACCAGACCGAGAATTTACATCTGAGGCCTAGTTTATGAGGACATTTTTTTTCCCCTTTTGCTAAAAAAATTCATTTATTTCCAGCCAGATGAAATTCTCCAACTGCACATATGGTTACATATCATAAGGTCCTTCTTTGATAAATGTACTAGTTCCAAGATCCACAACTAATAAAGTGTATACCAACCAAACAAACATCTTTTTCTAAGATATAATTTAAATAAACTGCTAACATAAAAGCCATAGTCTGGTTGACATGAGTGGAGTGCGAGTCTTCACTTTGGGGTCTAGAGCAATATCGGCCCATCGTTCCCTGATGCTAGATGGTACATTGCTCTAAACGGACTTGATCTAACTTTTTCTGTTGAGGTACTTGGCCAAAAAACAGGACATTTAGTAGTTTAGGATGGTTTATATTTTGTGGTTCTGTTTTTGTTTTGTTCTAGGGGAAAAATAAAACCACTAAATTTGGGAAACTCAAAACGAAGGTATTCCTGGTGAAAGGACTCAGAGGCCACAGGATGTCCCGAAACTGTTTAGTTAGTGCTAAGAGGGACTTGAAGGCAGACAGACCTGATCTAAGTAAGGCTGCAGAACCCACGCACAGTACTTTATTTCTGCAGAGAAATGGAGATGAGGAAGAATACCGTTTTTCTTTAAAAGCCATTTTCATAATGGTTTATTTCTACAGTAGAGAGATTGGTGGCTTATTTGAATTTCTGTATCAACTTTTTACGGGAGTTTCCCAGTTTAATAATTCTTGATGGTCTATTTGGGCTTTTCTCACACCACAGAATGTTCAAAATTATTTTTTTAAATATGTTTAGGTGACTCTTGTCTCTACTGCTCCTGGGAAAGTGATTTGCGAAATGAAAGTAGAACAACAACATACCAATAAAATGGGCACGCTCCACGGAGGTTTGACAGCCACGATAATAGATAACATATCAACGATGGCTCTGCTATGCACAGAAAGAGGGATGCCCGGAGTCAGTGTTGATATGAACATAACGTATGTATCCCAACTGTACCCCAAATAACTTTAAATGTGATAACTTGTTTCAAACTGAAACACATTTAATAATAATAATAGCCGGTATTTGCTTAGCTTGTCACCCTAAGTGCAGGTGTAGATTGCTCTCCAGAGTTCCACAGCCTTAAAATCTAGAACGAGAGCAACAATTTCCAAGTACAATCTGATATACTGATATATCAGTAGCAAAGGTGGAATAATCTCACACATTCAAAAAAACAAACATTTGACTTCTAATTAACCATTTTCATAGTCCTTAAAAGTGCCCCTTGTACAATGTCTTATGTGGATTGTATAGAGTATATATCCTTAGAGAAAAATCTAAATAACATTCAAAGAGCAGTTGGAGAAAACTTCATATATACATTGTAATCTTGTTGTAGCAAGGTGACCACAAATGTCCACTCTTAACAGTCCGCTATCTTTGATCTTGCCCTTCACCTCCGCAGACAGGTTCTGTAGGTCTATACTACACAACCACGGAGCAGTACTTCACCTTGTGACCTGTGAGGGTCAAGCTTTTCCATATTATAACAAAATTCAGTTCCAATAAAAACTAGTACTGTTCCCTGTCCCATTCTGTAAAGACTTCAGGGCCCAAGAATTTAGGTCTAAGATGACTGCTTTTCCACCAATGCAACAGAAAACGTATTTGCTGGGGGTTCAGGCAGGGTTTAGGCTGGGACTCAGTGTGGAGAAATGAGGGCAATGAAAATTTGTAGGGTACTGGGTTTTTAAACAGTGTAAACCTCTTACTGGGCTAATTTAAGAAACCTTGAGCCCCCATCTTAAAATTGGAATAACTTAAATTAAGGGTGCAACAAAAAAACCTGAGGACAAGATGCAAACAAATGCTCTTGTGAAAATGAGATGTATAAAAGCAGAAAGAGAAGACTGCTTATGTGACTGGTGAGCATATTCTGCAGTCCTTATCTAATTCTGTGTGTGAGGGCTAAGAGCAGGGTAATGACACTTCACTTTTCCCTAAAAGCCTCTAATAGAGATCTTCTATTTTTAGGAGTGAAATAAGTAACATAGGAAGACTCTTATAAGATGCATACAAATTTCCCTTTTAAAAATTATTTTCCTATAATTGTTAAATTTGTTTCCTTTCCAGGTACATGTCCCCTGCTAAAATCGGAGAAGATGTAGTGATTACAGCCCATGTTCTGAAGCAAGGAAAAACACTTGCCTTCACCTCTGTGGATTTGACCAACAAGGCCACAGGAAAATTAATAGCACAAGGCAGACATACTAAACACCTGGGAAGCTGAGGCGACCTAAAGAAACCCAAATATGAATATCGTGTTAATCTGGCAAATTTAATTTTCAAAATAAATTAGCATACCCAGAGGAAAGAGCTAATATTTTCTTTGGGGACAGGGATCTGGTTTTTTGTTTTAATTTCAAGCTTCTTCAGTTCTATTTTTATTTTTTAATTTTTTAAAGATTTATTTATTTTATTTATCTCCCCCTTGCTGCTTGTGCGGGGTCTCTCATATGGTAAACGGGTGCTCTATCCATTGTGCCACACCCGCTTCCCGCCGTGAGGTTGCTGCATCAGCCCACCGCACCGCTCAGGCCGGCGTGCCCTCACAAGGAGACCTCGGGAAGCGAACCCGGGCCTCCCATATGGCAAACGGGGGCTCTATCCACTGAGCCACACCCGCTTCCCCATCTATTTTTAAATCATGTGCACATTACTTGGATAAAAAAATCCTTAACATGTTCTGCAAAGTTGGGTAAAGCAAAGAAGCTAGCAGGGGGACTTTGTGATACTTTAAATATAATCACATTTCAAGATTACTTTAAATGTAAAGTCCAATATTAAGCTAAAGGGAAACCATAAATTAACAATCTTCCCAGTTCTAAAATGCCATGCCCCATTTCCATTTCTTTTGTACTGAATTGTATTATGTAACTTCAAAATAAGATGAACCATAGCCCATATTGGAAAACAAAATATATTGAGCTGTGTGGCCTAAAATAGTTCTCAATAAAGTTTGAGGCAAAGCATCTTAATGATATAGGAAATGGTCCAATGGGTATATGTATGCACTACTTTTCTGTGAAAAGTACAGGACTGACACCTTTTATATGAAAGGGGGAAAAACACATTCTATTAGTCCTTTTTCTAGTACCTAGAATAAAATCAGGCAGATCTTGAATCTCCCAGTCTATAAGAGACAAAGTTCACCAATTGTCTAGTTCATCTCTCAGAGATCTCAGTTTTGCAGACTGTGGCACTCAATATTTAATTTCTAGTATCAGGGAATTCTTAGCCAATGTCATTACTGAAAATTGAAAGGAAGCAGCTTTAAATAAATTTGAAAACACAGTCAAGCTAACAGCTAAAGGTTAATTATCCTTTGCCTATATTAGAATAGATGCTGATCTGTCCACTCAAAAGTTTAGAAGAAAACTTCCTAGTAGTGGTAAACATAGTAGACCCAGATCTTGATTTCTTTCCCATTGTAAGGAAAGGCTCCCTGGAGAAATGGCTGAATTCCAGGGCTGGTGGTTGGAACAGGGAAGTTACAAGATGAACTTTTCTTGTGCCTGACAAGTCAGGAAGTGTTAAAAAAAAAAGATAGGGGCATGCACATTTTGCAGCATCGGGAAAAAAAGGAATCCACGTTTTTACTGTTTAGACAGGTAATAAACAGCAGAGGGAGGCTCTGCCTTACAACAGAATGCTGATCAATGTGGAGGGAGGGGTAGATTTAGAAAATCCCCCTTTTGGAATCATCCTAGTAGATGCCATGATTCCTGCCTGACCATGTGTTCCTGATAAGGAGCAGGGATTTGCATCACTACACAGTACAGAAGCAGGGCAATGCCTTGGCCAGGCAATCAAAATTAACATCACGAAAAAGCAGACCCACAGTGTGCTGCTGAGAAGGCCTAACATCACTTCCATTAGATGCTGGCCACGGAGGCATAATCCAAATCTAACCATGAAGAAACATCACAGAACGAAGAACATTTTGTACTTTAAGAAATTGGCCTGTCCTCTTTAAAAAATGTTAAGGTCATGAAATACAGAAAACACTGAGGAACTGCTCCAGGGTAGACTAGAGACTGACAATTAAATGCAAAGAGCCTGTATTGTAGAGGGATTAAAAGCTATCATTTTTCTTTTTGGAGTAATGAAATTGTTCTAAAATTTTGTGATGACGAATGCACAACACTGATTATACTTATACACTTTGGACAGATTGTATGGTATGTGAATCTATCAATAAAACTGCTTAAAAAAAAACAAAACGCTATCAAGTATGTTACTGGGGCAATTAAAACTAGGATATAAGTATAATAGCAACATTACAATTCCTGAGTTTGATAACTTTACTGTGGTTATGTAGAAGAATATACTTGTACTTGGGACATACACCGAAGCACTAAGGAGTAAGAATCACGGTGCACAAAACTGACTCAAATGTTGAGAAAAATAATTATGTATAAATATATGCAGAGAATGAAAAATGTGGCAAAATAAACAATGTGGGTGGAAGTTATACAGGGACAACTTTTCTATATTTGAAATTAAGATTATTCCAAAATAAAATTTTTTAAATAAAC
The DNA here is from genome assembly GCA_029593785.1 of Cabassous unicinctus. Taxonomy (NCBI): domain Eukaryota; kingdom Metazoa; phylum Chordata; class Mammalia; order Cingulata; family Chlamyphoridae; genus Cabassous; species Cabassous unicinctus. The sequence continues at coordinate 15,242 of JAQZBX010040097.1, read as the reverse complement.
TGCTGCTGGTAATGACTAGCTCGTCAAACGTAAGTATAATTCAAATACAATAAAATGGTTAAGACTTTGGTCTCTAGAGTTAGCCTGGATTCAAATCCTCCACTACTCATATGAGCTTGGGCAAATTACTTAAACGTCTGCATCTTTCCTCTCAGTACTTGGCCATAACCATTCATAAGCACTCAAAGTACTGTTTCAAATAAATTCTAATTCTCAAGTGATGAGGGAGCATGTTAAAGGATTCTGAAGTTAATAGCATTTTTTTTTCTTGAAGCAAGTCATAAAGGCCAAGCTAATAACTGTTGAAAGCTGTTAAAATAAAATGTCTGATTCCTATGCTTGTCAAAGTTACAAACCCAATTGCCATTATTTTCTTCCCTTCCCCATCCCCATAGGCTATAAAATAACTCTTTAAGGTTATCAGTAACACCACCCAGTGACCTGAAAAAAGTTACTTCAATTTTGTGTATTCACCTGAATAGCCAGGGAACTTTCACCTAGTTTATTTAGGTTTTTTTTTTTCCAAATTCCAACCAGAAGCTAAATACAACCAGAAACCAGGAAGCACTAGTTTTACTCCAAAGGAGTAGGATCATTCAGATTTACTCCAGTAAAAGTATGCAACCCTTAAGCAAAGCTTTTCTTCATTTAAAAGGAAAACAAAAACAACCATACAGTAGTCTTTCCTTATGTTCATTGCACAAAATGAGTTCTGCTTTTACAACTTTGACACTCAAATTTTTTTTAACAATTTAAGATCCCAGCTTTTATAACTTTTTTTCTACTCCAAAAAACCCTCATAAGTTTTTCTTTAGGATGGTGTAGAAACCAGTATTTCTGCACAATTCACTGGAATTTTTTCTTCGTAATAAAATCTGTTTAAAACAAAAAACAAAAAACCAAAAAGGAAAATCCTCTACCTATCATGGTTTCTGCAGCTATGAATGCACTTAGTTTATAGCTGCTTTAGCTACTTCAGACTCCAGATCTGCTTTAATGTGTATAACCATATCCACACTCAGCAGAATACTCTTTATAAACAGCAACTTGGGGAAAGAGATCCGGAAAAAAAATACGTATATTTATGAGTACCAGGAAACAAACATGGCCCAGTAAAATATGAGGCAAGAATGCCTACAATGAGATGCTTTTTTTCATTTAAGATTTCTTTCCCGTGGTTGTCTATTTTTATTTTTCCCTTTAAAAACAACCACTTCTGGTCATTAGAATGAATCTGACAGTGCTCTGGAACAACGGTGATTATAGCAAAGCTATTAAGTTTTTAAAAATGTATTTATACCTGTTACATTCACTTCTCACCCTCTCAATACTGATGACAGATGTCAAAGAGGCAAAAACCAGCACAAATGGGAAGACCATCAATAATGAGTATCACCTTGTGCTTTCAGATACATTTAAGCATTTCAGTGTACAATAGTCCTTTCGTTTCACATTTTTAGTAAGATGCTGATGCAGTACAGCAAATATGCAAAGCACCTTCTTTCACTCAGTCCATGCAGAAGACATCTAATTTTTTAAGTTCTGAAATACAAATGATTAAAAAAAAAAAAAAAATCCAGGATGAACAAGTTTCAAAATGTATAGTGTTCTGTGCATGAGTCCATTTTCTTTAAACTCTGAAAGAATAAAGTGGTAAGAAAACAAGAAAATAAATGCTGCTGCATTCTCTGATTTTCTCCATTTTGCTGGTCAGTGGGTGCTCTATTCTGGCATATAAGGACGGAGGTGATCCTCTATGGTGCCAACTGCCCAGTGGGTGAGCTGTTCCTGTGGCAGGTAGAGGCAGATGCTGCATAACTTGAAGATTGTAGCTTTGTTTTTTGGAGTCTGGAAGGAGGAAAATTTTAACATTCTTAATAAATAAGACATTGTAACATTACAGACCAGCTGTCATATGAAATCAGTATCCCACAACTTATTAGGCATTTAAGGACACAGTAACAAAGTACAGAGTAATGGAAGAAAACATGGTCCCTACCCAGAGGGAACTTGAGTTATGAAGACAGATCCTTACCACACAAGATACATGAAAACATAGTGAAAATGACTGTAAACTAAAGAAATGGTTAGACAATTTACACAAAAGAATAAAAATTTACGGAAGCCAGTCACAGAATAATTGCTAAAAGAAATTAGGATTAAAAGGATTCCAGGTAGCCAGATTTGAATAGAGGTTTGAAGTCATGTTTATAGGAAGAGTAAAGTAGATATATGTGGTGAGCATAGAAGCCAGGGAAAAGGATTAGAAGTAGAAAACAGTTCAATAATACACTAATATCTTCAAGTGAGTGGTTTTCAAGATAACACTTATTACCTGCAAGTGCTGTCTGTCAATGAAGAGAAACACTGACTGGTTAGGATTGTTGACAACAATTCCAGTCTTGTCCTTGCGGCTCAGTACATGCAGAAACTGTTTTTCATAGTCACCGTGATGAAACTCAAATTTGGCCTAAATAAGAAATATAGACATTTATATTTAACTATGAACTATTACATACCTGAAACATCTGTTGCACCCACATGCACTATCTGTCCTGTCCAATATGGTAGCCAATAGCTACCATGTGGCTATTTACATTTAAATTAAATGTAAAATTCAGTTCTTCAGTAACACGCCACACTACAAAACCTTAATAGTCACACATGGCTAGTAACCACCATTTTGAAGAACCTCTTGAGATGGAGAACTTTTTCCTTCATCACAGAAAGCACTACTGAACAGCACTACATATATACCTATAATGATACTTTCAAGAAAAGCTCTGCACCAAAGTGACTATATCCTAATACTGTTAATAATTTTAAACTAAATTTCATAAAACAAAATTTCAAACTTACTCAGTTCAAGATTCCCACCTTATTATTTTAAGCCCCAAAACATCTCCCTCCTTTTGGTTACTTCAAAGGACTGTGATAACTCTTGGAAAGAAATCTGTTAGTTTAAATCCCAGCTGCACCCATCACTAGCTATATGTTTGTATGCAAATCCTTTAACTTCTCAACTTCAGTATCCTCATCCATAAAACAAGGCTTTAGCCCATTTCACAGGGAACAGTTAATAGGATTAAATGAAATAATGTAATAAAGCCCACACATGAGATATAGTTCATTCCTCACACAGATGGGCTTCAGATGATTTATGAACCCCTCAATTTTTAAAATTAGATTTTAATGTACAGTTTTTCCACAGCTAACCTGAGATTGTTGAAAAAAAAATTTTTAAGTTATAAAGGAGTGTTATCGAGGGAGTTAAAACAATTTTTTAAATCTTTTAAAATGAAGATCAACTTATATCCACAAAATGTCTGGCAGAGGCCAAAGACCAGGTTTAACCTACTAGGAACTCAAGAAACCTAGAAACCTTAATTTGTATACTGAATTGTAAAAATGACTGTTAATTTTGGTTCAATTTTTGTTCCCCTATTATGTCAGTAGGAAATACCAATGTAGAAAAACCATCAGTTCTGGCTATCTAGAATTTTACCACCTAGTAGCTTTTCTTACATGTCAAAAATATGACATGCTCTCTCTCCTAGTCAGATAAAAGTGCCACACAGCCTATTTTATTTTTCACTATGTAATGACTGTTTCTTTTTAAATTTCATATTAAATATTCAGATTCCACCTTTAATAATTTTATTGGCTTTTATATCTCTGCACAATTCAAATACTTACTAAACTCTTGGTATATGAAAAGCATTATATTAATTGCTGGAAGACATGAATAAAGTTATATCAGCCTTAAGGAGCTCATACACTGCTGGAGAGGACAAGTACATAAAGTATAAAACATTATTTGCCTCAAGTCCTTTTCTAGAATAAGATGTGGTTTATTTATGAAACCCTAAATTGCATTCCTCATCATCTAAGTGCTATGGGAAGAAAGAAGAAATAACTAATATAAAATGGTGCAATCACTGGAAAGCAATATGGCAGTTTCTCAAAAAGTGAAATATACAATTACCATTTGACTTGGCAATCCCACTTCTGGATATTCTACAGAATTTGTACACCAATGTCTAAAGCAGCATTATTCACAATAGCCAAAAGTGGGAAACAATCCAAATAAACCATCAACAAATGAATGGTGTAGCCCTTGGCCAATTTGATGTAATTATGAATTCCAAAAATATAATTGGATCATGCTTGTAAACTGATGTTAATCTGGGAATGATTAGGTTATGATTAGGGCGTTGACTGGGCCATGTCAGTAGGGCATTGAGCCCCACCCCTCGGTGGGTGGGGAATCAAATATAAAAGGCATGGCAAGAACAGAGTTGAGGCAGTTTCTGAGTAGCAGTTTTTGAGAAGTAGTTTTGATAATGGAGAGAAGGCCCCAGGAGAAGAGAAGCGAGCCGTTCGCCTGATCGTCTACAGCTGACCTTGTGGAGGAAACAGGAGCTAAGCCTGGAGAGAAACACAGCCCCGGGAAGAGAGGAACCCAAGAAGCCTGAACCCTGGCAAACGTCGGCAGCTGTCTTGCTCCAACACTTGGCAACGGACTTTGGTGAGGGAAGAAACTTACGCTTTATGGCCTGGTATCTGTGGACTTCTACCCCAAATAAATACCCTTTATAAAGACCAACCCATTTTTGGTATTTCACATCAGCACCCCTTTGGCTGACTAATACAAATGGATAAACAAAATATAATACATACAATGGAAATATTTGGCCATAAGAAAAAATGAAGTTATGAGATATGCTATAACATGGAAGAACCTTGAAAACATTATGCTCAGTGAAACAAGCAAGATACCTAAGGACAAAAATTACATATCACTTTTAAGAAGATGACTAGAAATAGCAAATTCACAGAGATAGCAGATTAGAGACTGGGGGAGGGGGGTGGGTGTTTGTTAAAAAGAAAGAAAAATAATTAAAGTAGGAAATGTGGGGAGCATTATTGGGCCTTGAAAGATTTACAGAATTTTCCTAGGGAAACAAACTATCCTAGTCTATTCTAAGAAACACTTTTCTAGAAGTTGATTTATATATATAGAACTATAAGCGAGGGAAGTAAATTTAGTGGCACTTACTTAACCTTCCTTGATAGCTTGCTAACTTTTTTAAGATTATTTATTTATCCCACCCCACCCCCAAGCCCCGCTGTTTGCACTTGCTGTGTCTGTTCGTCTTCCTTGTTTCTTTAGGAGGCACCAGGAATGAAACCCGGGACACCTCCGATGTGGGAGAGAGGCGCCTAACCGCTTGAGCCACCTGTGTTCCCTGCTTTTGTTCTCTCTCTCTGTTTTTATCTTCTTTGTCTCTTGTGTCACATTGTTGTGCCAGCTTGCTGCATCTGCCCAAAGCACCAGCTTGCTGTCTTCTTTATAAGGCGCGGGAATCGAACCAGGGACCCTCCCGTGTGGTAGGCGGGAGCTCAATCACTTAAGCCACATCCGCTTCCTAGCTTGCTAACTTTTGACTGGTTTGTCATTTGATGTATCTGACAAATTCTGGTGCTAACATAAGAGTATTTACCCATGTGTTGATCATCCTAATTTTATTTATAATATATTTATATTAAATATATTAAAAAAGGCAATCCACCAAAATATTATGATTAGTTCCAAGACAGATAGAGCTAACTATTCTTTTTTTATACTTAAAAAAATACACCCCACCCAACCCCAAATTTCCCACTGGAAAAATGTTGTTTCTATTTATCACAGTGTTTTCAAATTTCTAAAACCCATTAACTTTCCTCTGATCTTATTTGGAATGGCTAGGTAAAAACTGTCTTATCTCAAGAAAAATACGACTTTCTTTGAAATAATGGCTAATATATTTGAGAATTGACTGTGCTAGGCATTCTCTAAAAATATGGCACAGGGGAGGGAAGTGGTGGCATAAAGGGTCACAATTTCTGAACCTCATCTATGGGCTCCTCTATAAATCAACACATATCTACCTTAAAAGATCTTCTCTGGCCATAATTTCAAAGACATACCAGGTAGTTAAATCACCTCAAACTCCAAAGAGTCTATAATCCAAATACTTCTCCTCTTGTATCACAATATTCAAAAGAACAGGAGGAACCCAAGAAACTTATTAGAAAGCATATTTCCAAAGAATTTCTCAAGTTAGACTCTATTCCATGAGTTTTCATTTACTGAAGTGCTCACCAGACTTATTCTAGAATAAAATACCTGAACAGGCCTAAAAGGCTCATCAGATTCCTTCCATCTAGAAAACAGGAGACAGACAATTTTTTCAATATCATTCCGAGGCCAAAGAATGAAATCCATCTCCTGAGTACAGCCAATTACATCCTATAAAAGACAAAAAAATTACTTTCAAAGAAACTTAAACTGTAACAACCAACATCACACATTATAGGGTTTGATTTTACAAGTGTACAAAGCCCACTATATATCATTTCATATTATAAGACGTAAGAGTAATAGGACTATACACAATCTGAATAGCTCATGGCCCAATTCTATATTTTAACTTGTAGATAAAATACACAATGTGTCTCACACCATAGCCTCGATTCATCAGTGCATGGTGAAAACTACAACTAAAGCTGATTTTGTCCTTTTAGGTTTTTTTTTTTTTTTTTTTTTTTAAGTCCCTGTACCTTTACTTGCACCCTTCACAATCAAAACCTATTTAGCAAAGCTATCTTGGAACTTCTAATATGAGTCACCATCTTATTACAGCTGAAATGCTATTTTTGCTATGTGCTGATAGAAAACTACATTTCTCCATTTTTGTTCCTCTTTATCACAGACTAGCATATAATTTTCAAAGGCTAATAAACATGTGCCAAACTAGTACATACTTATCTCCAGCTTTCCAACAAATTTACCACTATGAGGATATCTTGTTCAAGTATGCCCAGATTAACTTTCAATGTGTTGCAGAAGTTTAGAAGGGTGACAGCATAATACCTCCTATTCTTTACTTATAAAGGGGCATGGTGTTAGTTTTCCCCTCAAAAAAGGAAAACCTAATGAATAGCAATAACATAACATTATTCAAAGCAATAATATACATTGTAAGTATAACACCATGTAAGTAAAATTAACTTAAGTTCTCCATATGTTTTATTTCAAATAATTACTTTAGGAATTTTAATACAATTTTATATGTAGCACTTAAGTTATTAAAAATAGTTGGCTATCACCAGCACCCAACATGGGTTAAAGGGATTCCTCAGAACACTTTTATCCACATATAAGAACGGTCTGGGAAATACACTTTTCCAACTCTACCAAACATAGGCCTCGAATGACGAATGCATGAGTTGGGACAAGCAAAACATAGGATGAAAATAATCTTTCAAATTTTGGAGGAAGCAAGGTGACAGCTAACTAAGAATGAATCCCATACCTCTAAGTCTAATAAATTAAAAATTACAACTCATTTACTTTTAATATACTACTAGCTGACAAGACCTTCCACCTTTTACAGACCTTGCAAAAGAACCTTAATTTTTGGTTACAATAAACGAGATTCACCACCTTATAGTAACTACCCATTTTTTAGGTAAAAATGCAAGTTCAAGCCACAAAAACTTACCTACTAAAAAATCAAGAACTTACCCTTCTCATAGACTGGTATCGAGGAGCATGGAGCTGTACCACATCCTTCTGTAAAAGCTCTATGGAACTTTCCAGGGAATAGCTGGAATCTCGCACACCTTTCAGGATATTTTCTTCATAATTATTTGTCATGACTGGTATAACCTCAGACACTTCAAAGAGTGCCGCTTTTTTCTTCTAAAAGAAAAAAAGTGTATTAACCAACTGATAGCACACTTTTTAAACTCCAAGTTCACATCATAATGTTAAGTACTTTTTTCTAATTTAGCAAAATTCTTAATTATCTGAAGTTAATTTCCCCCCTAAAAACAGATTTTCAGATAGGCTGAGCCTTCACTTCCTCTCCTCCCAACCACATACAAATATGCTATTAGAATTTTTAACTGCCCAGTTTTATAGTATTATGGTATCCACAGCAAGTACTTATTTTAGACAGTAACATTTCTTACATACTCTGAGGAACAAGCACCAGACAAATCCTACAATTAAAGAAAATGACGC
>JAQZBX010040096.1:8379-22896 GCA_029593785.1 Cabassous unicinctus | reverse complement strand
GGTGGGGGGGCGGAGAAGGGGTGGGAAAAAAGAAGAAAGGGAGAGACAGAGAGAGGAAAAGAGAAAGAGAGTGAGAAAAAGAGAGAAAGTGAGAGAGAGAAAAAAAGAAAAAGGGAAAGAAGGAAGGAAGGAAGGAGGGAGGGAGGGAGGGAGGGAAGGAAGGAAGGAAGGAAGAAAGAAAGAAAAATAAATGATCTGATTCGGAAGCTTGCAAAGTAGATCTGAATTCAGACAAAATGTCCCACCCTGGTATGTTCGCAGTTTTTTCCCTTTTGTGTCCCAGCTACAGGCACTGGAAGGATCAGAGACCTCATCCCAGCTCTGTTTGCTTTGGGAACAATCGGCTGTGTATGAATAATAATGCCTCCCTCTGACCGTGACTAATTGAATTGCGGCTTGCGGGGCAGCCGGGAGCAGGCTCAGCTCCCAGCTAGTCTATCGCGCCGGGCTCTCAAGTAGCCGCAGACAGTGATTGATGCTGCGGCCTTCGCAACGAGCATCCTTGACCATTTAAGAGCAGGAGTATGCACCTGCATCCCGAGTTTCTATTAGGCCAGGGCCTCCGAGGAGGGGAGGAGAAGATCAGAAGTCAAAGAAGAGGTCTGCGATTTTTAAAGGGGGCTGGAGGGGTGCCGGCAACCGTTCCCCAACCTCACCCCCGCCCTCACCTGATTTTGAGCAATTCTTTGACAGCAGAATGAATAAAGGAATATGAGTCTGCTGAGGGTATGCCTGTAAAAGACATTTGGCTAGTTTGGGGGTGAAGGAAAACAGAAAGATGAACCAGGCAAAGTTCTGTCCTGGAAGAGTGTGTTTGAAGCAAATGCGTGATGTAGAAGGGGAGGCGGAAGACAAGAGAGGAAGGGAGAGAGCTGGAGCATGCCATGGAAGACGGAGTTTTTGGCCCTGTGGTTATTCCAACAATGGGTCACACGGGGACCCTAACATTTGGCCATCCTGGTTGTCTGCGCTGTGTTTACACAGCAGAACCTCACAGCTGGGACCGCGGGCTCAGTCGACTTTGTTCTCCCAGTGTGAAGATGACCCTGGTGAACTGCGATCAGGGAAGCTTATGCCGGCCCACCAGCCTCTGTGGGGGCTTGGATGCAGTGTAAATCGTGCAATTACAGGGTCAGCAGTCTCCATCCTGCTTGGGATTCAGTCCTGGCACCGTCTGATGAGCCCCTGAGGTGGCAGAGACTGGCTGACAGAGACTGGCACATCAGACCTGTCACTGGTCTGCTGGAGAGGCAGCTGGGGGCCGCCCCCTGGGACCGTGCTTGTCTGGGACCTAAAATCCTGGCACTGTTAAACTCCCTCCAAACAGCATCTTAACAAATTTTCTCATCGGTTTACTGGGGTATGCTTCAAATATCATCCATTGGTATTGCTACCAGCTGCTATTTTATTGCACATGAGCTTCTCAGCTCCGTTTTTCTGTTTAAAAATGACACACTCTCTGCCCATTTTGGACTTTACAGGAATAACTGAGGGCATCTTGTTCTAGGAGACAGGGAGATAATTTTTTTTCTATCTTCTATAAGATTTCTAATTAATTGATTAATTATTTTTTGGATGAATAAAATAAAACCAGAAGAGAGAGGAGGGTGTGCTAAGGCAGCAGTCCCTTCCGCAGCTGGGAGGTGCAGTCTCTGAAGCTACATGGAAAAAGTCTCTCTTCAGTATATCCTGTTTCCTAATCCCACTTGACCAAGTGAAGGAGGGGATGTTCAAGGAAAATGGTACCCTCCCGCACGAGTCCTCAAAGAGAAATATTTTCAGTCCCTGGCAGCCAGTCTGCTATTGTGTTTTTGTCCCAGTTTCCCATCTCCGACCCCACCTACTAGAGGAAGAGTGTGGCTGCCCTGACGTGGGCTGCACTCCTGAGGTTAAGATATTCCACCCAAAATCCCTTCACTCTTTCTTAGCTGATATTCATGGCCACTATTCTTGTGCTTTGAATACCAAACAAAGAGAGACAGAGTTGGCTTAGCAGGCTGCACAAGTCAGGGGAATGGATGGGTCAGGAGAAATATTTACTCTGTGCAATTTGTATTTAGAAAACACATTTTCCAAACTCTCACCCAGAAGCCATCCAGAATCTTCCCTTTATTATGAAGTAGTAGTTTATTAGTAAGAAAGGGCAGAAACCAATCTCGTTTCTAGAAAGACTGCAGAAATCAGCCTGACTGGGTCCTAACACCGCATCCAAACCGTAGCAATTGCTACTCCCTTTGGCTCAGATTCATGGAGGCAACTTTTGACTTATTACTTAGGGGACCTTGGGTGAGAAGTACCCTCAATATCTTCAGTACTTCAATATTCCCCTATTAGAACATCACACTTTGCATCCAGCAATCACCTACTCACGCCACTCCTCCATCTTATTGGAATCTGGCTCAAAGGGGATATTTAAAGAGAAATTGGCCAGGGTATAGGGTATAGGGGAGAGATACAGAGACGAGGCCAGGGGTTTCCAGGAGGAGAGAAGAGAGTAACAGAGAGAAGAGAGAATGGAAATCAGATTCCTACCACTGCACAGTTGTAGTTGGAGCCAGCCTGGGTTTCCTAAACTTGCAAAACCATGGGCAAAAACAGGGCCTCTCCTGCCAACACTTACTGACTTGGCAGATGAAACTATGTTAGAAATCAGAGAATTTTCTTTTTCTGCAAAAGTCACCTGCATTGATTGCGACTACAGAGAAGCTATGATGTGTTAATGGATTATGCTTGTGATGTGCCAGGCTAAGTATTTCCAATATTCCAAGTTCATGCTAATCCTCCCAGAAATTCTAGAAAGTAGATATTACGATCATCCCAAATTTCCAGATGGCAATCTGACCCTAGTGTACACATTCTAACCACACCACAGCTGGCCCTCAGATTCAGCCCTGACGGGAGACACTCTCAGAAGACACTAAAAGGCGTATTTGAAATTTCTGAAAGTATTTATCAACCCGACTTGAACTAACACTCAAGCTGGAAATTAATGTCTAGCAGAGTTTGAATGCAGCAAATTAAGAGTGGTGCCAAGGTCCTGGGGCAATAGACACAATTCAGGGGGTCTGCATGACAACATGGCAACTTCCTATAAGCCACAATAGTGAGGACACGAAGCAAGCTTTTTTCAGGCAGCCTCAAACACAGTAAACTGGCTTGGTGTTAAGTCGGCACAACTTTTTGGAGACATTACTGTCTTAGTTTCTAGGCTGCTTGACAAATACCACACGATGGGCTGGTTTAAACAACAGGAATTTATTATCTCATGGTCTTGGAGGCTGGAAGGCTTGCTTCCTCCCAGTGTCTGTAGATTTCTAGCTGGCTGGTAATCCTTGGGCTCCTTGGCTTTCCCATCACATGGCAATGTCCTCTTGTTTCTCTTCCCAGTTCTGTAGCTTCCTACTTCTGGCACGTCCCTATGGCTTTCTCTTTATACATTCTCCAGTAATAGGATTAAGACCTGTCCTGATTCCATTAGCCACATTTTAACAGAATATCTTCACACCCACAAGAATGAGATTAAGATTAAGAACTTGTTTTCTGGGGTACATAATTCAACCTTCCAAAATTACCAATTAAAAATGTAAAAGGGCATATCATTTTTACTTTTTAATTCTACTTCCATAGAAAAATACATAGTTTTGTAAAATTTCATTCAAGGATGGTTATTACAGCTTTGTTTGAAACATCAGAAATGTCCTTCCAAAGATTGTTGAAGTAAGCTGTATTTTATATTCCATACTTATGTTAAAAGCAATAAGATGCATCCATATAACCTAAAATGGAAAATTGTCCAGGTTATTTTATTAAGTGAATAAACAATTGTATAGGGAGAAATAGTCCATTTTTGTAAAGTAATTGTTTTATGAAACAATCATCATGCATTTAGTGATATCCATGGAAAAAATTCTGAAATAAAATATGATTCTCATTATTTACAGTAGTTATGTTCTACAAAGTTTCTGCAAACACTGAATTAGTGAACACTGAATCAGTGCTCCTTAGGTCAATACACGGTTAGTTTCCTTCAAGCCTCTGGTCACATTTTTGTCAACAGATCAATTCATAAACTTCTTTTATGTGTGTTTCTGTTTACTATTGTTGATTCATTAATATTGAACTCATGGCCAGTAACTTTGGCCTGAACAAAGCTTATACAATGCATGCATTTTCTCTACAAGTTACATCATAGCCCTTCTGTGCATAGGAACTCTAGACAGCATTTCGGCACTACACTTGGGGGCCATGTTAAACACAGAAATCACCAATAAAAAATGCAAAAAAATGTGACACGAAATATGCTGTGAAAAGGACACTTGTTTACTGTCAGAGAGCTGAAACAAAAAGGAAGAGTGCTGCGTTGTGGGACCTCAGCTGGGAACATGCACCTCGGGAAGCTCAAATTTTTGCTGCTCCGCACCTGTTCATGAATGGCTCGAAAGTGCCATGAGTACTGAGGTTCACGTTACAGGTACATTTTTGTGAGTAGGCAGATTCACAAATACAGAATCCATGCATATTGAGGAGTCACTGTACTTTTCAATTAATTAGGAATGGTTACCTCTGGAGTTGGGATCAGAAAGGGCATTGACTTTCTACATTGCATAGTTCCATGTTGTGTAAATCTTTATTGCTTACTGGAAATGCATTTTTTAATAGAAAAATAAGATTTTCAAAAATTACTGTTTTTCTCAGAAAATACCCAGTATTCATCACCATCATTTAACAATGATATTTTAAAGACATCTGTGCTGTGAGCACATCTGAGCTAATGTCTTATTAGAATTTTTTGTTTCCCAAAGGGGTAATTATACCTGTTACTATTTCATCTCATTTCCAATCCTAAACCACGTTTTCCTACCTCTGTGATGTCTGTAATGATTTTGAGACTTCAACCAGAGAGTGTAACAGCAAGCAAGGGAATTTGGTGTAAAAGTGCCATCCCCAGGTGCAATCTGTTGCCCTGATTTGAAATTCACATTCCAGAGGAGGTAGGCCAGGCTTCTAACCACCAAGGGCCCAGGCAGGCCAGAGGAGGCCCTTATTATCTGCACCTAGATCAATGCCAAAGGCTTTGTTAGGTAGAGTACTGAGAGTCAGAAGTGAGATTCTATTGCTGAAATCAGTGGTAATCAAGACATGTGGATTGAATAAAAGGAATTTAGAGTCACTGCCCACCTTTCATGGACAGATCTACAAGCTTAACAAAGCCTGCTCCCATCTCCCAGGCTCTTGGCGGGGGGAAGGTTTGCAACAGAATTTTGCTGGCATGTATTCCTCAAGGGGAGGATTTCTGGTTGCCTGGAGTTGACTCTAAGGATAATAGGGTCCTGCCCCAGGGATGCTGTCATGCCTCCTTGTGTGATCTCTTATGAAACACAGAGGTGGAGGCATCTTAAAGGCAGTGAGCTGGGATGTCAGTGGGAGCCTATAGGGAAGGTGAAGAAATTGTCTTGTGACTATTCTCTAATTACCTGGAAAAAAATTGTGATAAATTCCTGCATTATAGAATTTGCTCTGAGACTTGTTCTCAAAATAAGTTGGTAGCTAACCTTCACCACGTCAAACTTTTCAAGAGGTCCATTACTTATATAAGAGTTAGGGAGAAGTAAAATGACCTAGGTCATTTGAAAACCACCGCTTAGAGAACTGAAACATCTCTTTGTCCATTGTGTCCTTGGAAATCTATCTCCTCATGACCAGTGCAAAATATTTGATGTTAATGAAGTAAAATCAAAATGGCAAAAAAGAAATGAGAAGGGATTCTAAAGGGTTCTCTATTAAAGATCAACTAAATACAAAAATAGGTAGGGATGTAATAATTGAGAAACACAAAAGGTAGAAGCAACCCAAATGTCCATCAGCAGATGAATGAATAAATGAAGGGTGATGTTCACATACAATGGAATATTGCTAGGCCTTAAAAATGAATGAAGTAATGACATATGCCACTACATGGATACACCTTGAAGACATCCTGTTGAGTGAAATAAGTCAGAGACAAAGGGTCAGATATTGTATGATTTCACATATATGAAATATTGACTATGCAAACACATGTTGACAAAAAGTAGAGTACAGGTTTCCAGGTGGTGTATGTGTATTTGTGTGTGGGGGGGTGGGGGGGTGATGGGGAGTTAATGAATAATGGGTATGGGGTTCTGTTTGTGGGAAGTGGATGTGTAGTGGATATTGGTCATGGTAGAACAACATTGTGAGTGATTAATTCCACTGAATGGTATAGTTGGGAGTGGTCGAGATGGGAAATTTTGTATTGTATATTTAAAAAAAGAGCAACTGAAGAGACATTGGAAACAATGACAATTAAATCAATACATGCTCCTGGACTGCATCTAACAATGGAGGAGAAAAGTCTCAAAAGGACATTATTGGAACATATGAAAAATTGGAATATAGACTGAAAGCTTTATATCAATATTAAATTTATTGAACTTGGGAACTGTACTTAAGGGGGTTACATAAGTAAATATCTTTATTCTCAGGAAAAGTACAGGGAAGTATTATGTGTTTGAGGAGCATGATATACGCAAACTACTCTCAACTGTTTAAAAAAATAGACATTGATTGATAGAAAGATGATTAGATAGATGATGGGTAGGTAGATAGATAGATAGATAGATAGATAGATAGATAGACAGAATGGTATTATAAATGTGGCAAAATGTTAAAATTGGTGGATCTGGGTATGGGTATCTGGATGGGTATGTGTTGGAGTTCTCTGTGTGTGTTTTGTGTTATTTCTGCAACTGTCTTTTAAGTTTGAAATTATTTCAACATAAGAAGTTTAAGGAAAAAACGTCTTCTCAAAGTTCTAAGACCTATAACTGATTCACTAAGAAGAACCTGGAGTTCCTACTGGTAAGTGGTGGGGTGGGGGCTGGTTGACTGGGGCATGAAGTTCATTTTCCCTGCTATCCATTCCTTAATGTAACATCAGTTTGCTTTTGCCTCCTACAATAGGAGCATATATGTTAAAGTAGATACAATATTAAGCACATTTACATAGGATTGCTACCATTCTTATAGTTAAAAATCAAATAACCCAATCCTAACTAATTGTCCTAAAAGGGGAAATAACCTGTTGCTAAATGTAAATGCAGATTATAATTCCCATTTCTGATTCAAATCTCGAGTAGCCATCCAAGCATGTAGACTTGTATGGATTGTCAACTACCCTCCTTTGTTACTTTTACCTTTTATCTCCATTCCCTGTTACAGCTAATGAAAACCCAGATGCTTTTCATGTTTAAAAAATCCCAAATCCTGTCTGTTAGCTCCCACTTCTGCTCAACGAGGTCGGGTTGTGGTGCAGTGACAGCCTGAGGGGATGCAGCAGTGGTGCTCCCCTCTCCCCTTGCATCATAGGACGTGGCACAGCTGATGCTGGAGATGCCCCTCAGGGATGCACATCACATCCGCTCACATCCCATGACTGGTGGCTGTGGACATGTATGAACCAGAACGGCCTGGAGGGACCCCACACACACACCTGCACCCGAGGTCAGCTCAGGCTGAGGTCACACCTGAATCAGTCTTTGCACATCTTCTTATTCTTCAGTTATTTTTCTCCTTTCCCCATTTTTTGCATAATAGAAAAATGCTTAAATCCTTTGACCCTACGTTGTAGTGATTTGCTCCCTATCTCTTGGAAGAAGTCATATGCAATAAGTTTCTGCAGGCATGCTCCCTGTACCATCTTTTGGAAAGCCCAAAGTCTTAGGGAGATGGAATATTTTCAACAAGAGTGTTACTTTATTGGATATTTGGATCCCATGGCAGAAAGTACATTTGTCTTAATGGGTACTTTGAGCCTTTTTCTTTCCATTTTTGCAGAAATTCCTCAGCTTAGTTGACATGGAAATAGAAGACAAATTCATACTCTGCTCAATAAATGAGCCTCTGCTCAGAACAGTAGCTCTGATGCCTTTTCCTTTTTTCCAGACATGCTTCCAATTTTCTCCAAAACTTGATTCAACAATTCAATAGCTATCTTTCATTTTTCCCTTTAGCAGTTTTCACTGTCTTTTTCTGATTTAGTAATTTTTAAGTGATTCTATTCATATCTTGGTATAAATTTTTAAATTGCTTAACATTTTGAGAATTTATAACACTTAAAAATAATTTCTAAATTATCATTTCACTAAATTCCTTTATCAATTACTTTTCTACTCATGAATTTTCAATAACAATAAGTAAAAATTTTATAAAATTTATGAGATCTTTATGTTTTATTAATGATAAGCAGATATTATTTATTGCATAATGATTTATGTTATAATGAAGGTAATTGTCAATTTAAACTGGGCACCCAGCACGTTCCTTTAGTACCATAAAAATATTAGGTGATATGAACTTCAATAAGAATGAAAAACACTGGCACAATACCAATATCAATAAGGATGTATATTTTTTAAATTATACGTTTAAAAGTCCTTGCCAATGAGTTCAACACTCACAAAATCAACTCCTCATTGAGAAGTGTGGGTTATTTTAGATGTCATTAGTTAAGAAGGTAATTTGATAATTAAACTAATTCCATAAGTTGAAAAGTAAATTATTTTATGTCCACGGTCAGAATCGTTGTAATACACTGGCTTTATTAGGCCATGACATCTTATTGTCATCTGCTGGAATATTGTCATAACAAATATATATAAAGACCTATCTTGAGAGTCAACAATGTTATAAAAAAAAAAAAAAAACAGGAAAAAAATTCAAAATGAAAAGACATCATGAAATGGTGGTCTCGGATGTTGCAACTTTGCTGGGTCCCAGACTCTGGAACGGCACATTGCCTGGCACATGGCACCCCCTCAATTAACTAATAGTGTTGCTGATAAAATTTTGACACAGTGTTCTCACTTATAAGATGTGACAGTTTACAAGACTGCATGGCACAGGGCGAACACTCAATAACTGCTCATTCCTGTTTTCCTTGTCTCTCCTCCTTCAAGCCAGTTCAAAGCCCTCTGAGGGTAAAAAGGCTCCCAGAGCAGGGGACCAGTAGGCTTGTGACCAGCCTTTGCAGGACACACACAGCAGGCTTGGTTTTCAGAGAGGGTCAAGCTCACTGCTCCTGCTGAGTGTCGAAGCACACCCTAATCTAGGTTGAATAATGCTGTAGGTTTTTTTATTCTAGTTAAAATTAAAATAATCAATGCCACATCCATTTTATGGTCTGCTGAAGGACTCATCGACAAGAAGCTGCGAGCAGCATTACGACATTGTATTTTCACTCCAGGAATCAAAGCTTTTGGATATTAGTGTTGGTTTCATGTGACATCCTCATCTATCAATGTTATGTTGTTTATATACTAAGTGACCTTGCACTTGAGAGGGAAAAAACCCTCTTAAATGTGCAAAACTGCAAAGAAGGTTTCACACATAAAATGGCGCTTGTTTGGATTGTGGTTGAAAGCCGGCCATGAACGGACAAGATTTGATTCTCATTCATTTATCACTCATTCAGACACACAAGCCTTTACTGGGTGTTCACTATAGGCTAGACCCTGAAGATACAGCCCACTGTACCATAAAACAGACATGTGAATGGAGCATTAAATAAGGAAGAAAAATGTTAACGATTCCAGTAATGGCATCAAGCAAGGAACATTCCACAGAGGCAATGCTTGACTGCTAGGACTGATAAAAATCAAAACACCCTTCTGGGGGGCAGATGTGGCTCAAATGGTTGGGCGTCCATCTCCCATATGGAGGGACCTGGGTTCGATCCCCAGGACCTCCCGGTAAAAATAAAGAAAAATATAGAAGGCATGCAGGCCGCCAGGCCCCATGCATGGGTGCACAGTCAGGCCCTGCTGAGCCACGCAGCAAGATGATAACGTAACAGGAGAGTGACACAAGGGAGAGCCAAGATGAGGCATGCCAAAAAACAGGAACTAAGGTGGCGCAGGTGGTAGGATGCCTCTCTCCCACATTGGAGTTCCCAGGATCGAATCCCAGTGAAGACAGGAGGAGAAGGATGAGAAGAGAGGGCAGGAAACAGACACAGAGAATTTCCCAGCGAAAGGACACAAAAACAGCAAAAACGGGGGGCAGGTGTAAAAATGGATAAAAAGTAAACAAATAAATCAATCTTTAAAACAAAACAAAAAAAACTCCCTTCTCTGTGCTGCCTCAATCTAACCTCAGTACCCTGCTCCTCAATGCTATTGCCTTTGGTATAGACTTTACAGAAGATCAGAGCTGGAAGAGAACTAAGAGTGGTATAGCATCCAGTACAAACTCTTCACTTTACAGAGGAAGAGGCCAAGGCCCAGCGAGGAGGAACCATTTACAACCCTAGTGCAGGTAGAATCAACACAGGGAACGAAAAGCAAGGCTCCTGACTCCTAATCCAGCGTGGCTCCTGCAATTTTACTTTCAAACCTTGCTCAGCTACTCATGGTTCTCTCTAGATCAGGGCTTCTTAATGAGGGGGCCATGAGCTTGAAGTGAAATTCAAAAAAAAACATTATTCTTTGTGGGGACCTGTTGGTGCAGGTGTGATATATTTATTAAATAATACACAGTATAGTGTGGACTGAGTATGGGGTCCATGGTTTTCACCTGACTGGCAAAGCGGTCCATGGGGAAAAAAAAGGTTAAGAACCCCTGCTCTAGATCAAAGATAGGGTTCACCATGGTTTTTCCATTTGGACTTATTTTTTATCATTTGGAGAAACCTAGGCAACGAACAAACAAACGATCCATTATGCAAGGCTTTGTCATCCCACTTTTCATCTCTGCTGGACCTAGGGGGAACAGAGTTGCCTTCCTCCTTTGAAATTCTCGGTTTGCACGCTGGCCTGACTTCCAGCTGACGGCTCCTGTGTCTCTTTGTCCGAGGTCTTTCTCAGCCCCTGGAGCCCATTCTGCCCACATGGCATAATGGGCCAGAATTCCAGGGATTTGACACCCACTTGGCACAGCCTTCAGGCAATGGCTGAGAGGACTTGGTGGATAAATACCCCAATTCCCTACCTCCTAAGATAGGATAACTCAGAGACCTATGGAATTAAGCCCCTAATGTCCAGAGTGTAACTTGCTGGACAGCACTTGCTGTATTGTCTGCCTTCCCTTCCCCACTCATGGCTCAGTGTTTCCTAGAGCCACCTCCCAAATGTGCTACTCACCTTGAATTCTCATCTCCAGACAGGCCTAATGATGTATGTGACAGTCTCTCCTCAATCAGATCAAGGCACCCATAGCAGTCATTTTCACAGTGCCTTTGTAAGTCCCTCTTTTAAAGCAAAAGCAACCAGAAATTGTAGATGCACCCAGATATGGTAAAGGGGAGAACATCTCATCTCTCCAACTTTGCAGATGCTTTAACTCAAATATCTAGCCAAAGTCAGAGGATCTCCTTATTTGAACTGGTTTACCCAATCCACATATAGGCATTGAAATCCCTGCCAACCTGGTTTGCATGACAATTTCAGGTCTGTGTACACTCCATAACTTAACTCCCCTGTAAATTTCCACGGGGAAATCAATGTCTGCCTGTATATTTATTTGTTTATTTTTTGAAGTCAGGTGGGCTGTCTGTGTTTATCAACCCAGTCTGGCTTGCATATATATTGCAGATAAAGACAAATCAGGATACTACTCAGAATGCTTTCTTTTTGAATGTTTTCTTGTTTCTCAATATTTCCATCACTGCAAGGGAAGCAGAGAGGAGAGAGAAAGGAAGAAGGCGAAAGGAGAAAACATGCAATGAAATTTTTCAGCAGATGTTTTTACCTTTAAAAGGAAGCTGAATATTTTATAAGGAGTATAATATGGTTTCTTTTCTTAAAAGAAAGTGAAGTATCCTTTGCCCTTTATTTCAAATGATATGAATGGGGTGGAGAATAGACAGAGGATATAGGGTTTGTACACTCAAAATGGAGTGACACATTCCCATAATGTCAGACTACTAAGCAACCTCCTGAATGGGGCCACTCAAGCCATTAGGCAAATGACTTTTTCCTATGTCAGGGAAGGGGGTAGGAATAGAAAGTGAGTATTTTTCAGACTTAGATTCATCAAATGCTTATTGAGTATTCCTTTTGAGCTAGATACTGTGCTAACATGATGAAAACAGAAATAATTAAGAAATCACATTTTTACTCAAGGAGTACACAATCTGATAGGGGAGAAAATGAAATATATTGCAAATAAATGTGTTGTAAACATAACAGAGAAATATTATACCGTATCAAAATAGCACAGAATCAAGAAGTGAAATCTACCTGGAGAAATTAGGAAATGTTTTGAAGGATGAACAGCAGTTGGCCAATTAAAGAAGACAGAGAAGGGCATGTTAGGCAAAAGGGAATAGCATGCACAAAAGAAAGATGTCTGTCAAACAACATGTTCCAACCCTAAGTCCTGCCCCAAATCTAAGATCCCTAGCAGCACTGGAAAACAAGAAGTAAGATCTCAGGGAGTCTGACATGTTAAGAAATCCTAGTAAGATGGAAGACTAATAAAACTGGATGGAAGAGGAGTACACTGCCCAAAATGAAGACAGAAGTCTGTCATAAGATAGAAGATGACTTTATGGGGTTCCAAGTTCTGAGGCAACCCTGGAGGGGCTAGAGGAAGCCCTAGGACCACCCACTCGTGGTTGTTTGGGTAACTGAGTAGAACCAGCCCCACCTCTCCTGGCCTGGCTTGTCTTGAACAGCAGCCAGCAAAAGTCACCATTCAGAAAACAGGGTCTCAAACAGATACTGGTACACAAATGTTTATAGCAGCATTTTCCACAAAAACCAAAAGTTGGAACCAACCCAAAGGTCCATCAACAAATGAATGATAATCAAAATGTGGTATATACACACAATGGGATATTCTTCAGCCATAAGAAAGAATGATGTTCTGAGACATGCTGCAATATGGAAGGACCTTTTGGAAATATATGCTCAGTGAAATAAGAAAGGCACATCAGGACACATATCACATGGGGTTACTTTAAAAAGTTGTCTAGAATTACCAAATTCCCTGAGAAGACAGTAGGTAGATTAGAGATGACCAGGGAATGGGGGCAAGGGGGGAAGGGAAGTCTATATTTGGTGTATATGGATAGTTTTGTAAATAAATTTAATAAAATAAAAACATAAAAAGTGGTCACTCCGAGGTGGAAGCCATGAGGGAGAGCCCCAGGCTCAAGACATGGGCAAGATATGGGGAGACACTGGTGCACAGGAGAAGCCCAAAGCCTCCACAGACTGAGGGGGATTCTAGATCATAATATGGCCAGTAAGCTGTCCCACTCACCCCACACCAGCACTGGAAGCAGATGGGATGGGAGGGCAGGTGTTAATAAAAATGGGTTAATAGGGAATTTCAAATATGAGAACACCTGGTACTGAGGCATTATTACCAAGTGCCAACTAGTGATGCATTTGGAAAAAGACGTTGACCAAAAGGGGAACTATTGAATACAAATGGGTTTTCATGGCTAAGAGATTTCAAAATGAGTCGGGAAGTCATTCCAGATGTTATGCTTATGCACGTCTTAGGAGGATCTCACTGTCGCAGTAAATAGCGCCTCAAGCTGGGGTCTCCTGAGGACTCTAGAGACATCTGGACACTATAGCCAGGGCAGAGGAATTTGGCCCCCTGTCAGTGGACCTTACCTTGGAATATCTGATGACCTCTCCCCCCAGTGTATCGGAGTTAAACTCATTTATAATTTTCCTACACATGGCTCTTTTGCCCCTTTTATTTGAATCTATAATTAGCACTATACCCATTAAATATGTGTCCCAGAGACTTAAATATTCCAGCTGTTCATATGCCAGTTGAGCTCTGAATCTCAGCAGAGTTGCAGCCAACACCAACTCTCCAGTTCATCAGACTCACCCAGGACAACTAACAAAAGGATGATGATGGACAATGCCCAGCCCAAAAAAGAATATCTAGTGCTGCAAGCAAGACAGTTCCATCCATCTGCCCCATGGGATCTAAGCATCCTCTCAATCAGAAGCAGAGTGGGCATCACCATCCCCAAATCCTCTAGATTGAGGAATGAACAAACATAAGGGGGGAATGCAACCATGGACTAAAGTAGACATTATAATTCTAGTAATGGAAGAACAAGTACCATTGATATAAAGGCAGTGGCCACCAGAGGTTCTGAGGGGAGGGAGAGGAAAGAATAGGTGCAACATGGGACATTTGAATTGTTCTGCATGACCTTGCAATGATGGATACAGGCCATTATACATTTTGTCAAAACTATAAAATTGTGCAGTACAAAGTGTAAAACATAATGTAAACTACAGACCATGGTTATTAGCAATGCTTCAATATGTGTTCATCAGTTGTAACAAATGTACCACACTAATGAAAAATGTTGTTAATGGTAAAAAGTGTGGGAGGGGGAGGGGTTGAGGTATATGGAAATCCCCTATATTTTAGATATAACATTTATGTAATCTGAAGCTTCTTTAAAAAACAAACAGAATATATGTTTCAAATACACAGAGTTCTTACATGTCCAAAAAAAAA
>JAQZBX010040095.1:0-22786 GCA_029593785.1 Cabassous unicinctus | reverse complement strand
TTGCAAGTTATTACGTGATATACAATGGCCGGTTTCTGTCATTGAAATGTCATTCAGGATAATTCCCAAGTCCCAAAAATGCCCCCAAATTACACCTTTTTTCCCCCTCTCCCTCCCCTTAGAACCTCCAGTGGCCACTGCCTCCATATCCATGATAAAAGTTCTTCCATTGCTAGGATCACAAGTCTACAGGAGGACAATTGTAAGTCTACTCTACTTCCTACCTTTTCAAAGTACCTTCCATAGAAAGAAATAGATATTCTTAATTACCTAAATTTGGTAATAAGCAGAGAATTCACCAAAGAGCTTAAAAAAATGAAACCTACTTTTTGTCGTATTTTTTTTCTTTTTTTGCTTTTTTTTGGTCGCATTTTAAAAAGAGAAATGAAAAATTTAATTAAAAAATTGAGATTCATGAAAGGAAGATTAAGCAAATATGAGATAGCTCATCTCAATTCTAAAAATGATAACATGCAGGGGATGGATGTGGCTCAAATGGTTGGGCATCCGTCTCCCATATGGAGGGACCCGGGTTTGATCCCCGGGACCTCCCGGGAAAAAAAAAAAAAGATAACATGGTCATTAACACAGCAGAGAATAATATTAGGTAATAACAAAATCTTAGCACTCACAAGCTGCTGTGTTCATACTTACTGTGTTCTACCAAGAGGGACACCTCCCCAAGCCATAAACTGCTTATTGGATAAAATTGATGGAATATCTGAGCAGCAAGATCCAGGGGCCAGAGATTTATTTTCTGAAGAAAGTACTTCACCGTTTAACACTACTTCATACTGAGGTCCAAATGGCAGCACAAATATTTTCAAGATCCTAGCAAAGAAAAAAATCTAAGTTAAATGTCCTGTAATTCAATTATTTTGGCAACTATTTCCCACATGCTTCCTTTGTCCAAGAGACTGAGCCAAGTGCTGGGGATACAATTCTATCTCCACTCTTAGAGCTTATAATCTAGAGAAGTCCATGGTGCTATAGGAATACTACTTATGAAGAATTTGGGAAGAGTCAAGGAAAGCTTTCCAGATGAAGGAGTTAACCTGTGAAATTGAGGGCAAGTTTCCCAGGCATGAGCATTCACGTTTGTGAAAGCCAGGTTCTTCTCCCCTTCTCTAAGGGGCTCTGGGCAGACTGAGCAAACCCGGGCTTCTATAACCCAGGTGTAACCAGGGAATAAACCAGTTTACTGTCTTGGAGAAGTGCTTTCAAGCTAGTTTTTGCAATCAAGTTCAAATACTAATGACAATGGTATTCTAACTGTAAGCTGATATTTACTTATGACTTCCATGTCAAAAACTCACAAGCTTGGAGAAAGGATGGGGAAAAGTATCTTAAATTAACAATTGGCAAGACCAATCAATGGCTCCTTTGGAGAAAGAGTTAATTGATATTTTAGCATTTACTTTCATCAGAATATACTTGAAAATAATGATTTCTCAATTTCTATTCAGCTGGTTTAAAAGATGTTTAGCAAATAGAGGAAAATCTGAGGCTAAATGAAAAGAGATTAAGTAGAGCTATACCATCTACTAGGGGGAGTACATATGTACTTTATTTTTCATGCTGTGGATTGAAGCAATCTAAATAAGTGGTTGTTTTGAGAAAGGAGTACAAATTTGTCATTATAAACAATTGTATATTACCTTTCCTCGCAGGTTTTGGGATCCTTTGGAGTAAATGAAACTGTAACTTCATGTTCTTCTCCAGGTTTAAGGAATAGATTCTCTGGATCAACTGAAAAGTGACTTCCTTGGCCTGGGATCTAAATATATATATAATTATAACTAAATGCCTACTAATACAGATGTGGTTTCTACTCAGGTACTCTTTTTGTCTTAGGTCATTTTCTCATTTAGTAAATAAATAATGACAGTTTATTTTCCCTTCCTCCCTGTCCAATCCTGGCCCACCTGTCTTACTCTCATAGAAAGGATAGATTTCCCTCCTTCCTCCTCCATAATAAACCTCACCCACCACACCACCCCCAATTCCCTATCACTAACAGACTCTCACTTACCCACGCATCTCAAAAATAATGTATGTGCATATGTGCATTACTCTTCTCCAATTCTACCTAGCCTCAGGATGCCACCTAAAATTTTCAGAAACAGATCTAGAATTTGGTTCTTATATTCAAAACACTAGACTTCAAGGTTCAAGTACCGTATCATATATTTTACATTAGTGTACCAGTTCCAATTTTAGAACACTTGCACAAATTCTTTCATTTGATCCTCATGACATTCTACAAAGCAGGCAGCATAGCAACCTCAGAATGTGAGGAGCTCTCATAGTCTCTCTGAGGCTATAATACTTTGCAGCACTTTGATAGAAATTCTTACCTTGATATCTAAATAAACCTCAATATTCCCAGCATTTTTCAAGGGTAAGTGTTGCTTTGTTGAAGAACTCACACCAGCAAACAAATGCATAGTCTAGAGAATGGGGTAAAAAGAGGCATTTAAAAACATTGCCACAATTAAAAGGAAACCAATCTGAACATAAAACAAATGGATACCTGTAAGTCTTTTGGAGCGTGTATCCTAGCTATTCCTGCTCTTGCTCGAAGACTAACACTTTTAATAACTGGAGTAGGGTTTGGGCTATCAACTTCTATATCAACTCTTGCCAAGAATTCTTCTGCTGAGTCCAGAATCTCTATAAAAGATTATTCCTTTAGTTTATATAACAGAAAGTTACTTAATTTTAAATGCTTGGATTACCCACATTCCCAGAAATTTCACCCAAAAGAGCTGCCATATGCCTTATTTTCAAAACAATATGAAATTCTTAATAAATTACTCCAAGTATTCACATTTATTGACAGAGAAAATAAGCCTCAAAATTGTAGTTCACTTAGTTATAAAGTAAAGCAATTCTCACAAATGTAAACATGATACCTGAAGAAGAAATCTGTTTCTTCGGACTATGAAAAAGAACCCAAATTATCAGAAATTCTGGGTCCTGTAAAATAAAACAAAAATGCACACTGGCATTCAGATTGAAATTTTAGTGAAAGAAAAGCATGTTGGAAATGTAACTTTCTCTTTAATTCTAAGCCAATTCTTCCATTCTCCTAGCTTACCTGTCCATCATAGCTGGCACGCATCATCTGGTTTATTACAGAAGGAGCCGCTAGCGGAGCAATCACATCACTATAGGGAGCAGTTTTCATAGAAGCATCAACTGGTTTCTTGGAAAATGTGAAGCAGCGCCAGGCTATAGCATTCTATTCAGTAACAGAAAAATTAGTTTCAGTAAAGCTAAAAGTATAATGCTAAACTAACATTCTAAAGACCCAGAATCATTATCAATAACAAAAATTTACTTTCATAGGAAAAATTAATCAAGAATGGTAGTAGTATCTATAATTCTTAATCAGTGTACTTAAAAAAAAAATTTTTTTTTTTAAATTTTTAACCCACCCCATGGTTCCCCTCATCTGTTGTTTCCACTCGTTGTCTACTCATTGTCTACTTATTTGTGCCTGCTTGTTGTGTCTGCTTATTGCATCAGCTTGTTGCATCAGCTTGTCTTCTTTAGGAGGCACTGGGAACCGAACCTGGGACATCCCATGTAGGAGACGGGCACCCAACTGCTTGAACCACACTGGCTCCCTCAATTTTTAAACAATTTCTTACTGTATTTTAGTACTTACAGCATTAATAATAAGTCTGACTGGCACAGTCGCATGTGTCCTGTTTATCAATTTTAATGGGAGAGCTTTCCAGCTTCCATAAGTCAAGTCACCGAAATCAAGAACATCTTTCTTTTCAGTTTCTACCTAAAAAAAAAAAAAAAAAATCAGTTTTTTAAAAAGCAACGTATTAATACAGCTTATGTTCACATCACTGCCATTTCTAACTACAAATTAAGATTCAGCATTAAAGGTAAACTTAACTGTTTTCCCAGGCAATTTTAGAGCTACTCTTTTCTACAAAAATAAATTCTACTTTTGAGGTAGTTTATGTACCCAAATAAACTACAGAACAAAGCAATATCTTAGCTGCTGCTGCTTTGAAAAGACTATTTGCTCTTAAGGCAAACTAGCAATTATATAAAATACATAAACCTCTCTTCAATAAGCTCTATATTAGAATAATGACAGTTCAAAATAAATCTTGGCATTCTCAGATTCAATCTAAACTTCTAACAATAGTGAAAATGTTTATGACAACATCAAAATGGACATACCAAAAGTTTAAAAAATTTGCACTGAGTGCCAAATATATACCAAATACTAGATGCTTAATCTTAACAGACTTCTTTAAACATGGGGCAAAAACCTAATACAGACCACTCACACCCACACATGTAAAATGCTGGATAATAATCAACAACAACAAAATAAAATTGGGGGGGAGGTGAGAAAAGGGATTTAGCCAAATGTAAAATAAATGGAAATCAAAGCCAGACTAGCAAATGAGAGCTGACTTCCAAGGTGATCCCGGCCCCAAGGTAGGAGAGTTTTTAAGTTCTCCTTAGAATTGTACAAAGCATGGGGTTGTGTAACACAAGGAATCCAGTGGTGGACGATGGACTGTGGTTAACAGGACAAGGACAAATACAAGAACACTCTCTCATGAACTGTAACAAATGTGTAATACTAATAGAGGGTGTTAATAATTAGGTGGGTTGGGGGGAAATACACCAAATGTAAGATATGGACTACAGCTGTAGTAATATTTTGACAATGCTACTTCATAGTCTGTAACAAATGTTTCGCAACAATGTAAGGTGTTGGTGGTGGAGTGATGTATGAGCCCATATGATGTTATGCATGTTTGTTTTGTAAATTCACAATTTTTACTATACACTTATTGTTTATGTATGTTCATGTATGAATGATATACTTCAATAAATTTTATTTTTAAAAAAAGTGAAAAATAAAAAATTCTTCTTAGAAGAGAAGAAAGAACTTCAGGTTTGTTGTAGGCAGTGCAAGGCTGGAAGGAAGTGAACTTCCTGCAGAAAGCCCAGAAATGCAAAGAAGTGCCTTTACTATGAAAAGGGAGCTAGAAAAATTCTTTTACATGTCTGGTGAAACGAGAAGGAAGCTAAGCAGGCATGAGGGAAAGCATGGAAAGAGAAACCTGAAGCCTAAGATCCACCAGGTATGGGCACTCCATGCTGACAATCACTGAAATCCCAGGCCTATGCCCACCATGTTTGGCACTCCAAGCTGACGAGATCACTGAAACCTCTAGTGTCCCAACATTTCACAAACCAGGACACATCAGATTCCTATAGCAAAAAGCATCCCCAAAGAAGGTGAGCTCACAATAAAAATTTTAAAAACAATTAAAAATTAGAAACTACATGAAGAAAATCAGAAAGGGCCAACAAAAGTGACTAGTGGAGGAATTAGCATCCCAAAATTAGAAATAATCTGAAATAAACTATAAAATAAGTACATTTTAAATACAGAGAGTAGAGGTCCAGAAGGAGGGAAGAAAGGAGTAAGATTCAAGTAGCAATGTGAGAAAAAAATGTACAAATAGTTCAATCAATCTGTTAAAAAATTTTAATGCTAGGGCTTTAAAAAAACATGTGGAACTAAATATTAGCCAAAGCTAATGTGTAAGGAAAAGATAAGCACTGAATGAGCAAAGATTTTTGTGTAATTTAGGGACAGAATAGAACTACTGATTAACTTTAGACTGAGTTAAATACATTGATTGAAAACGTTCAGGATAGCCAATTTGAAAAAAAAAAAAACAGAACGAGAAATGTGTAACTTCCAAAATTAATCTACCCATCAGGAGTCAGGAAATGAGGGGGAAAAAAACAAAGCAAAAAATTTTGGCTGAATTTTTAAGAGACATATTAAAACATAATGAAGTAGAGGTTTAAAACAGAAAATAAAGAGATGGAAATAGATATTCCAGGAAATTACTAAACATTTCACTTAGAAGACAAAATGGTCCTAACTGAATGCATATAGCAATACAGCTGCAGAATAGCTAAGATCAAACTGATAGAATTATAAGGAGAAACAGGGACAAACCACAACCACTTCTCTCAGAAAACGAGAGGCTAAGTAAACAACAGTAACGATTAGTAACATTAGAGAGATTTGAACTACAGAGTTACAATCCAGAGCTAAAGGACATGAATGGAACTAGAGAAAAAGAAGTCATTCTTCTTATGCACACAAGAAACATAAACTGAACACATGCTAGACTACAGAATCAAAATATGTGTGTCTACCTGCCTATTTATATCCCATATTCTGGCCACAACACTGTGAGGGAAAATGAAGGAAAAGAAAAGGCAGCCAAATCATACATTTGGAAACTATACTAACAATTCAATTTTCCAAAAAGCAGCCTTTTTGGGGATTGAATCAAGCCCTGACACACACCCTTCTCCCCTCACCATCCTGTGGGTGTGAGCCCTTTTGTAAATGGGACCTTTGAAGGTGTTATTATTAGTTAAGGTGTAGATTCATCTGGGAATAGGATCTTCGAAGATCCCATTTAGATGAGACCATACTGAACCAGGATGGGACTTTAACTATATGACTGGAGTCCTTATGAGCAAAGGAAATTCAGACGCAGTCAACAGAAGCCAGAAGTCAGCAGAAACCAGAAGAGAGGACACACGAAAAGGAATTGTCACATGATGGAGAACTGCCTGACACTACAGACTCCGGGAAAAGGCAAGCCCTGCCAATACCTTCATGTTGGACTTCCAGCCTCCAAAACCTCAAGACAATAAACTGTTGTTAAGCCAACCCACTGTATGGTATTTGTCATAGCAGACCTGGCAAGCTAAGGCAAAAACCCAAAGAAGTTTTCTGACCAACTTTATTATATAAACTTTTAGCAATTAGGATCAAACAGCTAACTGCTATATTTGTTAGTTCTGGTAGATCTTTAATACAATATTAAATAAACTACATAAATTTAAAAATATTGCTGTTTCCACTTTCAATCTGAATCAATAGTTCAACAAATATAGAGCCCTTACTATGTGCCAAGCACTACCCCCAAGTGGCTTACATTCTGTTACTTCTAAGGTTAACAGCCTTCACTGAAATGCCAGGTATTACAAAGGTTCTTTTATAAATAGTTACCTCGATGACAGGGCTCTCAGCAATAGCAGTGAGAATAACTCTGCTTGCCAAGGCTTCTGCTTGGATAATTGTCTCAGCATCTGCTGAAAATGACCAGGAAGCAACACTGAATATACATCTGAAAATTCCAGGATTAGATGGTATAAAAAGAATTTTTATTTCTTCTGTGGTATGAGGTCTTATGATGACTTTGTTCTTGAAAACTAAACAAGGATATGAAGAAAGATCCACCTTTAAAAAAGAACCATAAGGATTATTGAGAAATAGCTTCACATGGAAATACAGGTAGAATCAACTACTTTAAGATTCTTTTTCCCAAATTATAAAATTTAGACATAAGATTACCTCTTCAAAAATAACCAAATCAAAACTCATTATCTGGGAAGCGGGTGTGGCTCAGTGGATAGAGCCCCCGTTTACCATATGGGAGGCCCGGGTTCGCGTCCCGAGGCCTCCTTGTGAGGGCACGCCGGCCTGAGCGGTGCGGTGGGCTGATGCAGCAACCTCACGACAGGAAGCGGGTGTAGCGCAATGGATAGATCACCCGTTTACCATATGAGAGGCCCCGGGTTCGCTTCCCGGCGCCTCCTTGTGAGGGCAGGCCGGCTCGCGCGGCGCCGTGGGCTGATGTGGCAAGACCTCACAGCAAGGGGGAGATAAGCAGACACAGAGAAGACACGCAGCGAATGGACACAGCAGCACAAGCAGCAACGGGGGGGATAAATAAAATAAATAAATCTTAAAAAAAACAAACAAAAAAAACCCCTCATTATCTGTAAAGTACATCTAGTCAAAATGCTTCATAAATAGAACTAAACTCTCTGAATTAGGAGTGCGTCCCCAGTCTAAAGTAAACATTTATCCATACTATTACTTTTCTTGACAAGGACACAAAATGGTAGTGCTTTATAACCCTGTAAATTTTTTAAATCCATTTTGGTACCAGAGAAAAACTAACCATATTGTTCAAGCTGCATGCAGTCCCTGATTTAGTCAGGTGATGATGCAAACAACAAGAGTACAGTGTTAACGAAAGTGCCAAGAATGGAGTCAGCTGGCCTGGTCCCACCATGCACTCTGCTACAAAGTGGCTGGGTGACTTGGTGTCAATTACTGTACTCTCTTTAGGACATAGTTTTTGCAGCAAGAAAATGCAGGGCAGTGAAACTCATCAAGCCTCATAGTCTATGCTTATGACTAACTCCATTCTCTTCTCTCTTCACTGTAAATGGGGATCTTCTTTTCTACCCCCACTTCTGTAGATAACACTACCTCCTAGACACCAAAAGAAGTCCTCAAATCGCACCCTCCCTCCATCTTCAACCCTCTTCTCCAATCACCTGCTTCTCGAGAACTCTAGCCTCAGGATCTGAAAGCAGAGGAAAAAGACTAGGAAGAGGGGAGAAATAGGAAAAATCTTATTTCACCAGGTAAATAAAGGCCACTAGAAGGTAAGAGGGGAGAGTAAACCCATCACCAATGTTGGTTTGCAAGTAGAAGACAGTCCAAACCAGTGGCTCCCTAGTCACTGAATTCCTAATGGTCATTGTAATTAGGAGAGGAGTATTATTTAGATTCTAGAATTCTACCAGCTGTGACTGATCATGAGAGAGCTTTGCTAAACTATTTAATGTTAAAACTGTATTTTCAGGTATTCAAAAGATTATGTAAGAAAATGATCTGATAAATAAGTTAAAAAGACTCCCCTTACTAAATGAAGATGTAGGTCCCAAAGTAACTGATTTCTCTCTCCTTTTTAAAAAAAATAAGTGACAGTAACTTATATTCGATCACATTTAACAAAATCAAAAACAGGAACTCAAAGTTTTCAGGGGTTTTATAAATAATAATAAATGGTGGGACAAGAGAAACATTCAGATTTCACTTCTTACACCGGAAGTACTACAAGAAAACTGAGAAAAAGATACCATTCCAATGATGTGCAGACTAGTGGAAAGATAGGTGGGGTATGAAAGTATTCTGCAGTATGAAAGTATAAAAGGAAGTACACAAGAAAGGAGAAACCAAGCAGTTAATCATTCAGCAACTGCCAAGTCAAATGAGAAAGACACAGAGAGCTTACCTTTTCACCATTCACACTAATGTTGAGAACCCCAATGCTGACCTGCATCCAATGGTCAGCTGGATTAAGTACGCAGAGGCAGGTTTGTGAAGCAATACCCACACAGCAAGCATGAGGAAACTTCAACTCCTCAGGAACTCTCACACTCCCTGGGTGAGAATAAAACGTAGTCAGATTGCGAGTTATATCAAACATCTGCTTAAAAGCACAATTAGTTAAATGGAAATTATTACGTAGATAACCTATTTATCCTCAAGAGCTATAGTATTAAGAGCCCCATAAATTTAGGAGTCCTTGACATTGTATAACACTTGGCGAAGGCCTGCCAACAATTTTTTTTCCTTCTACATCCAGCCCAGGAAAAAAAAATCCATTGAAATTGATCAAACCCACAATTTAAAGCTAATCAAGCTAATCAACTCTTTGATGTTATTATCTTTTAGTAACCTCCACTTCCTTTTTTCTCCCACAAATTATAAGCCACTGCCTACCCAAATAAGAAACTACAGAGGTTGTAATTTTCAAGAGGTGCATACCTACTTGGATTTTTTACTACCACCACTGTAGCAATTTGGCAGTTTGATATAGTTATGAATTCCAAAAATTGTTATTGGATTATGCTTGTAAACTGGTCTGTTCATCTGGGCATGATTAAGTTATGATTAGGGCTTTGATTGGGCCACCCCAGTAGGGCATTGAGCCCCACCCCTTGGTGGGTAGGGTCTCAAAGATAAAAGACATGGCAAATGACAAGAGTTTGAGTTTTTGATGTTGGAGTTCTGAAGCTGAGTTTTAATGCTGGAGCCCGGGAAAGAAAGCACACAGAGGAGCTTGGTCGCGAGGAAGGAGAGAAGGCCCCGGGAAAGGAGTCAGAGCCGTTTCGCCTGACAGTTTACAGCTGGCCTTGTGGAGAGAGGCAAAGTATAGAAAGCCTTGTAGTCTACAGCTAACCTTGTGGAGGAAACAGAGGAGCTGAGCTCAGAGAGAAATGGAGCCCTGGGAAGAGAGGAACCCAAGAAGCCTGAACCCTGGCAAACGTCAGCAGCTATTTTGCTCCAACATGTGGCAATGTGGCAACAGACTTTGGTGAAGGAAGAAACTTATGCTTTATGGCCTGGTAACTGTAAGCTTCTACCCCAGATAAATACCCTTTATAAAGACCAACAGATTTCTGGTATTTTACATCAGCACCCCTTTGGCTGACTAATACAACCACCAATCTTTTCACCATCCTTTTATGCAATTTGATTTTTTAGAGGAAAAAGAAGACAAAGAAAAAGGGTGCACTCCAGTGTTGTGTGTACTTTATCAGGAAAGCATAATACCAACTCTGGCTTAGCAGAGCCACTGCCAACAAGTAGGAGCCCAAGAAACAAATGGACTGAAAGCGAATCAGGGTACACCTCAGCCATTGGCATAGAGACAAAGAGAATACATTGTCTCTCAACACAGTAGTTACCCTCCAAAAGACTGAAAAGGCAGATGTGACTCACTCACATACATGGACCCAACTCTAATGTAGACATTCCTTAGTCGAAAGAATAACAAAAAACCAAGTTCAGAGCAAAAGAGAGATAAGGAGGACAAAGGCATACATGGGGAGCTTTCCACCTGCATAAGTTTTAGTGTTTTTGTAATGCACCTTCAGGCACCATTGTGCAGAAATACTCATATAGACTGTGTTCTCAATTCAGTACAAAAGAAAAAAGTCACATTACAAGAAATTAAGGTCAACCAGTATCCCCTAGAAACAAATGAATTTTGTGGTCTGATTTGAGAAAACTCAATTTTTAAATATTAGTAAGCAACAACAAGCAATAACAGAGAAAAAGCATCTTACCAGACCCTGACATCATTCCTGGACGCCATGGTTCAATTCCACAATTTGAACCAACGGATTGCACCAGAAAAGGCTGTGCTGTACTAAGAATATTCTGATTTAAGGCATTTGAATATGGGTTACAAAGGGAGGAGGTGCCCGTCAATCCAGAGCCGATATTTTGTCCTAGGCAAAGTCCCACAGCCACAGAGCTCTGGACCTGCTCCCCGTGGACAGCAGGATAAGGACCAGCTCCTGAGAAACCACAGACTGCAGCACCACCCACTGAAGGGAGAGCTCCCAAATACTGCTGGGCAAAGGAAGCTGTGTTCAGAGACTGCTGCGCCAAGAGTGTGGGGACTGCAGCAGGTAAGCTGTGCATCTCAGGAGCAGAGCTGTGACCCTGGAAGCTGGGAAGAGTGGTATGCTGGTTACCAGACGCCATCTCTTGAGGAACTTGGCCACTGAAGTTACTGCTGCCAGTCAGCATATCTTGAGGAGTTAGCCTCTGGCCCTTGTTTACAGACTCCTGGCACAACACAGGGAGGGCTGCAGTCGCTGACAAAGCCTGATGGCCAACACATAACTTGTTCGGTAAAGTCACGTGCACCTGGTCTGATTCATTAGGATTTGGTGCTAAACCGACCAGATGACTTTCAAATAGATCTCCCTTTTTGGAGGAAGGATCTTTGCACAATCTAAAGTTAGGTTTTACATCTTCAGTTTTGCTACTCAGGTAAGTAGTTTCAGTCACTTTTTTCTTATCCAAGTCATTCTGATTTACATATGACAATGTTCCTTTTTCTTTACTTTGAAATGGAACTTTTTCTTTCAACTTTTGCAGAGTCTGTTCCTCTGATGGAGTTGGACTGGCTTGAATAATTGTGGTGCTCAACTCACTGGTGATGTCGCTCTGAGTGTAACAAAAAATTTTTAGTAATCCACAGCTAAACTGAATATTATAGATTCAAACCATGCTGATATAATCTCAAGTACTGTAATAAAGAGATCTACATTACACCATCCCTTAAAAAACCTTTCAATGTACCCAAAGAAAAGTAGTTTTGCAGACATGAAATGCAAGCTTAAAAGTTAGAAAATTTGCTTCCCTTGTTTTATAAAAAGTAATTATAATATGAGGACACTAAATAGAAGGTTTACACCAACTACATCTCTAAAAACATTTATATTATGTACAATTTAACATATACTTAGCCTTCATTGACTATTTTTGACACTTGGTTTAGAAATTTCTCCTGGACTAAAGTTTTAGAAATAAAAGACACTGATAAAAAAAGACAAGATAATTTGTCAGTTCTCAATAGTAGGAATAATAATAATAAATAACAATGAATACACATTCAGTACTTACTTCCTAGGGGCCAAGCACTGTCTTTACATTATAAGAGGTCTTATAATTTGTCTGAAGAAGTAACAGAGGAGCGACTGGTTGACTCCATAACTCAGCTCTTAATCACTAAGCTAAGAATATATAGATACAATATCTAATGATGACTACTTAAAAAAAACAGCTTTTAATTAAATTGGTGTAATGTTTTAACACTACATTGTAAATTTAGTAACTTTGGTGCATATATTTAGTGACTTGGTAGAGGTGGTCTGTATGGCCTACTCATAAAGTCATATTCAGCTTATTAAAAAACCAAATAGTGTCACATTCACAAAACACACACATAGGTAATCAAATAATATTATTGTCCTGCATAAATCTCTTGGCTCTCTCTCCTCCCTTGCCATTCTTACTGCCTCTGTCTTTGTCCGAGCCAGCACTGCCTCCTGCCTGAGTGACTGCAGCAGCCTTATGTCAAATCCTCTGGATTCTAATCCTGCCCCTCATCCTTCTTCCACACTATTGGAGTGAGCTTTGAAAACGGCAAAATAGATCATGTCAGTGTCCTGCTGAAAACCCTTCAAAGTACAAATTTTACATACGAGACTCTTCATGGTTTTGCCCCTCCTTCATTTCCAGCCTCATCTCCTACCACTTCTCCGTGTACATTATTCACCACAGCCATCCTGAATCCTGGAATTCCCCAAATGCAGTGTGCATTTCACAATTTTACACACTCCCCCATTCGTTATTCTGCTTTCTCCCTGCCTAACTCCAAGTCATGCAAAACACAGCTTCTGTGCACTGCTCTATCTTCTGAACACCCAAAGCACACGTGCATGTCTATCCCAGCGGGCATCACTCTGTGCTTCACAGCATGTCTTGCATGTGCCCTCTACCAGACTGAGAATTTTTTAAGGGCAGGTACTAAAATGTTTGCATCTCTAGTACCTACTCAGTGTGAATAGCTGTTTGATCAATACACACATGTATTAACAAATTAATTTTAAAGGTAAAATGGCAATACAGAGGTTATACAGATCTGAACCTGAGCCAGAATCCTACATCAGTAACCCTTTAGAGTGGAAACCTGATGTTAAAAATAAGAGGAATGAGTTCCTACCTTGCGATCCTCAAGGCCAGAATCCGAGGCTATGGTGGCACGGGTGCTCTCATACTCAGACACATAAGTGAGCCTGCTCACACTGGCACGGGCACATACCAACTGAGAAAATGCACTCTCAGAAGGGGACTTTGGATGATGACTTGTTGAACCTGAAGACTCTAAAGCACACCTGAAAGAGAAATGAAAACCTCAGGCCTTGAGTTAACCACTCCTTTACTTAATTTATCTGCATCACTGAAAAACTGTTCCTGATTGCCTACAATTGTGTCAATCTACAGTCTTTGCTCAACCATGGATTCATAGTTTAATTACCAAAAACTGTAAATTACATTCCAATTGAATGAATTATCTGGTAAACTGTAAAAGAAAAATGTCGTGGAATTTTCATTAATAAATGCCATAATATAAGCAATCACATGTTACCTAATCATTCAATCAATAAAAATTTACTGAGTACTGGTATAGAGAAATGAACAAAGCCTTCAAAAACTCCTGCCCTCAAAGAGCAAAGATGAGAAAGAGAGTCATGCGGGTAAGTGCAAAGAAATGGGAACAGTCATAAATAGCTGACAGGACTATAAAGTGGGATCATCTTTTGGTTCCATGATTAAGTAGTACATGCCAAAAACCTTAAATATATACATGTCCTTTGACTCAGATATTCTACATCTAGAAATTTATCCTCAGGTAAAAAAAATTAATGATAAAAATAAAGACTTCACTAAAAGGATACATTATCAATATACTGGCATTGATAATAAAATAGGAAGCCTTAAATGCCATACAGGAAGAACTAGATTTTATGGAAATTATGGCACATATAATAAAACACTATGCAGCCATCAAAAATCATGCTGTGGGATACTACTCTCTGATTTATAAAGATGTTCATGACATTTTAAGTAAAAAAAGATTAGAAAGCAATAAGTAATTAGATCCCACATGTCTTTCTCACACACAAACGTCACTTCCGCTTACTCTGTTAGTCAATACCAGTAGCAGGCCAACCCAGGTTCAAGGAAAGGGGAAATGGCAAGGTCACACTGCAAAAGAGCATGTGGGGAGAACTGTGGGACGATGGCTTCAGATTAGGAAGGCAGGACTCAAGTCTCACAAAACAAAGGAGAAAGAGCCAAAAAGCTGCCCAAGGGACCTGCTTTGGGGGTCAGCAAACCAGGACAGTCCTTCACAACTCCCAGGAGGGTAAGGGATAGAGAGACAAAGAACCCGAAACAACAAACGTGAATTACCAAACCCTGGCAGCAGCCGGGAAGAGTTCCCCTCCCTCATCCCCAAGCTGGGGTAAAACCTCTGGCTCACTGCAGCCAACTAAGAGGGGAAAGGATATCTTCCTCATTGTCAGCTGTTACAGGGGAAAAGGGAGGTGGAGTCAGAGGGCTTTCCTTCAGTGAATTTGGCCAGCAGAGTCCTCTATGAATCTTGGCTCTAGCCAGACCAAAACAAAGGAAGACTGACAAAACACCTCTGTGGAAAGTTGCGCCGACAAGCAACACCTGCTGGCCAGTCTGGAAACTGCATGGACAAAAACTGCTTTTGGTTCTCTCTACTCCTGAGAGAAAATCTGTGCCCCATTAGTGAGTCCCTGACACGATTTTAGTAACTTAGGCTGGGCAATTTTAAAGATTTAGAATAAGTTGAACCAAATATCAAAGAAGAGATGTAAAAACACACACACACACACACACACACACAATAGGCAAGAGACAGAAACTGGCCATCAGGATAAATTCACCAAAATATTCAGATGCCTATACATCATCCAAAAATTACAAACCATACTAGAAAACAGGAAGAGATGGCCCAGCCACAGGAACAAACTAAATATCCTGAAGAGAAACAGGATTTAAGACAAATCATCAATAATAATTATCCAACTCTGCAAAATCAATTCAAAGAATTGAAAGAAAATATGACTAAGATAAAGGCTATTAAGAAGACACTGGGTGAAAATAAAAAACAATTTGAAAGCCTGCAAAGAAAAGTAACAGGCCTTATGGGAATGAAAGACATAATGAATGAGATTAAATATACATTAGAGGCACATAAGAGCAGATATGAATAGCTCAAAGACAGAATTAGTGATTTTGAAGACAGAACACCTGAACTGGAAAAGAAAGGGGAAGAGAAGAGAATACAAAAAATGGAACAGGATCTCAGGGAACGGAATGACAACATGAAATGCACAAACATGTATTATCAATGTGCCCAAAGGAGAAAAGAATGGAAAAGGGGCAGAAAGAATATTTGAGGAAATAATGACTGAAAACTTCCCAACCCTTATGAAAGACATAAATATCACTATTCAAGAAAGTGAGCGCAGCTCAAACGGAACAAATCCGAACAGACGTGCCAAGACACCTACTATTCAGAATGACAAATATCAGAAATGAAGAGAGAATTCTGAAAGCAGCAAGAGAAAAGCAAAGCATCACATAAAAGGGAATATCAATAAGATTAAGTGTGACCCTCTCATCAGAGACCACGGAGGAGAGAAGAAAGTGGTAAGAGGTATTTAAGGTACTGAAAGAGAAAAACTGCCAGCCAAGAATTCTGTATCCAACAAAACGGTCCTTCAAATATGAGGGTGAGTTCAAAGTCTTCACAGACAAACAAAAACTGATAGAATATATTACCAAAAGACCAGAATTACGAGAGATTAAAGGGAGTGCTGCAGCTGAAAAGGAAAAACAAGGGTCAGACCTGGAGAAGATTATTCAGAAGAGTAAATTAAAGGGTAAAAAGACAGACAATAGTAAGATATGACAACAGAAAGCCAAAGGACAAAATGGATGAAGTAAGTAATGCCTTTACAGTAATAACATTGAATGTTAATGGCTTGAACTCCCCAATCGAAAGACAGACCGATAGAATGGCTTAAAAAATATGAGTTGTCCATATGTAGTCTACAAGACACTCACCTCAGATGTAAAGACACAACCAGGTTAACAGTGAAAGGTTGGAAAAAGATATTCCATGCAAATTAGCAACCAAAAGTGAGCTGGATTAGCGATACTAATAACGGACAAAATTAAATGCAAAACTGTTATAAGGGATGAAGAAGGTCATTACATGTTAATAAAAGGGGTAATTCACCAAGAAGAAATAACTATACTAAATATTTATGCACCTGACCTGAGTGCCCCAAGATACATGAGGCACACACTCTGGCAAAGCTGAAGGGAGAAACAGACGTCTCTATAATAATAGTTGGAAACTTCAATACACCACTCTTAGTATTGGACAGAACATCTGGACAGAGGATAAAGAAACAGAGAGCTTGAAAAATACAATAAATGAACTATACCTACAGACATGTATAGAGCACTGCACCCCAAAACAGCAGGATAACATTCTTTTCAAGCGCTCATGGATCCTTCTTCAGGACAGACCATATGTTGGGTCACAAAACAAGACTCAATAAATTTAAAAAGACTGAAATTATACCAAACATTTTCTCTTTTCATAATGGAATGAAGCTGGAAATCAATAATGGACAAAAAAAGGGAAATTTCATAAATATATGGTGATTAAACAACACACTCTTAAATAATCAGTGGGTCAAAGAAGAAATTGCAAGAGAATTCAGTAAATATCTTGAGACAAATGAAAATGAGAACGCACTAAATCAAAACCTATGGGACACAGCAAAGGGAGTGCTGAGGGGGAAATTTATAGCTCTCAATGCTTACATTAAAAAAGAATAGAGCTAAAATTGAAGTTCTAACTGCACACTTGGAGGAACTAGAAAAAGAACAGCAAACTAATCCCAAACTAAGCTGAAGGAAAGAAACAGTAAAGATCAGAGCAGAAATAAATGAAATTGAGAACAAAAAAATATTATAAAGAGGATCAACAAAACCAAAAGTTGGTTTTTTGAGAAGATCAACAAAATTGACAAACCCTTAGCTAGACTGACAAAAAAAGAAAGACACGAATAAAATCAGAAATGAGAGAGGGGTCATTACCACTGACCCCACAGAAATAAGAGAAATCATAAGAGGATACTATGAACTATATACCAAAAAACTAGACAATGTTCAGGAGATGGACAAATTCCTAGAAAGACACAAACCACCTAAACTTATCCTAGAAGAAACAGAAGACCTCAACAAACCAATCATAAATGAAGAGATTGAAGGAGTCATCAAAAAACTCCCAAAGATGAAAAGCCCAGAACCACATGTCTTTACAGGTGAATTCTACCAATTATTCAAAAAGACCATCTTATACCAATCTTGCTTAACTTCTTCCAAAAAAACTGAACAGGAAAGAATGCTAGCAAACTCATTCTATGAAGCCAGTATCACCCTAATACCAAAACCAGATAAAGATACTACGAAAAAAGAAAATTACAGACTAATAGTTCTAATGATTGTAGATGCAAAAATCCTCAACAAAATATTTGCAAACCAAATCCAAAAGCACATGAAAAGAATTATACACCATGATCAAGTGGGTTTTATCCCAGATATGCAAGGTTCAACACAAGAAAATCAATTAGTGTAATAAACCACATTAATATATTGAAGAATAAAAACCACATGATCCTCTCAAATGCTGCAGAAAAGGCATCTGACAAACAGCACCCTTTCTTGATAAAAACACCAAAAGACAGGAGTAGAAAGAAGCTTTCTCAATATGGTAACGTGTATATATGAAAAACCTACGCTAGCATTGTACCCAGTGGTAAAAGACTGAAAGTTTTCCTGCTGAGATCAGAAACAAGATAAGGATGCCCACTGTTGTCATTATTATTCATTATTGTGCTAGAAGTTCTAGCTAGATCAATTAGGCTAGATAAAGAAATAAAAAGCATCCAAATAGGAAAGGAAGAAGTAAAACTTTCACTACTCACTGATGATATGATCCTATGTATGTACAGAAAATCCTGAAAAATCCACAACAAACCTATTAGAATAAAGGAGTTCAGCAAAGTGGAAGGATACAAGATTAATATGCAAAAATCAATAGTGTTTCTATACACTACTGATGTGCAATCTGAGGAGGAAATCAGAAAAAAAATTCCATATATAATAGCAACTAAAACAATAAAATATTTAGGAAGAAAATTAACCAAGAACATAAAGGACCTTTATTCAGAAAACTACAAAACATTGCTAAGAGAAACCGAAAAAGACTTAAATAATTGGAAGAACATTCTGTGTTCATGGACTGGAAGACTAAATACCGTTAAGATGTCAATTCTACCCAAACTGATTTACAGATTCAACACAATCCCAATAAAAAGTCCAAAAGTCTTTTTTTTCCCCAGAAATCCAAAGCCAATAATCAAATTTATTTGGAAGGGTAAGGGGCCCTGAAGAGTCAAAACTGTCTTAAAAAAGAAGAACGAAGTTGGAGTACTCTCCTTCCTGACTTTAAAGCATATTACTTAGCTACAGTGGTAAACACAGCATGGTATTGGCATAAAGACAGAAAGATTGACCAATAGAACAGAATCAAGAACTCAGAAATAGACCCTCACATCTACAGTCAAGTGATTTTTGACAAGGTTGTCAAGCCTGCCCAGCTGGACCAGAATAGTTTATTCAACAAATGGTGCTGGGAGAACTGAACAGCCATATCCAAAAGAAAGAAAAAGGACCCCTATCTCATACCTTATAGAAAAATTAACTCAAAATGGATCAAGGACCTAAATATAAAAACAACAACCATAATACTCCTAGAAGAAATGGTAGGAAAACATCTTCAAGATATTGTGGTAAGCGGAAGTTTCTTAAACCTTACACCCAAAGTACAAGCAACAAAAGAAAAAATAGATAAATGGGACCTCCTCAAAATTCAACACTTTTGCACCTCAAAGGACTTTATCAAAAGGGTG
Source organism: Cabassous unicinctus (assembly GCA_029593785.1). Lineage (NCBI taxonomy): Eukaryota > Metazoa > Chordata > Mammalia > Cingulata > Chlamyphoridae > Cabassous > Cabassous unicinctus. The sequence continues at coordinate 3,451 of JAQZBX010040095.1, read as the reverse complement.
AAAAGACAGCCAACTCAATGGGAGAAAGTATTTGGCAATCATATATCTGATATGGGTTTCATAACCATGATATATAAAGAAATCACACAAATCAACAATAAAAGGCAAACTATCAGATGAAAAAATGGGCAAAATTTTAGTGGGGCCATGTATCTTCAAAATTCTAACAAAGTTCATTTTTTCTAAGCCCAACGCCTTCCAAAACAAGATATTAGTCATGCAGGGATTTCAGCCAGTTCCGACCACAATGCCAGACCATTCTTTCATCCGCCTCAATAGAATAGCCAGAGGTTTACACCCTGTCAGGCAGGGACTACTGCCCTAACCAGCAGGAAGTAACTACAGAAGAATGACTGTTACCCCTCAGCACCCCCTTAAGAATAAGGGCATGAACTCTCTGAATTGGGAGTTGAGGCAAGTTAGCCAGGGAAATGAGAAGACGAGCCACAACATGGCTGACAGACAACATGGCTGACAGACAAAATGGCTGCAAGACCTTACGGAGACCTTCAGTTTAACCTTTAGGTTCCAGTTTCTCTTTCCGGGAGCTCCCCTTGGCCCCGGATATTCCAAACAGTCCTCACCATTGGCCCCTACTATTGGTAGGGTAACCAGCTGGGGCCCCTCCCCTTAGCATTAGTAAGGGGGAGGAATAATTAATCATTTAAAAGGTAACCACACAAGGCAGAGCAGAAGCCTGTACCAAATCTCAGTGTATATTTCTGTCCTTCTCTCCCATTTCTCAAGAAGCTCTGTTCTTCCCCCCATTTCCCAATAAATTCTTTTTTCAGGCCTAACTAAAAAGACTTGAAAAGATAATTAATTGTCCAAAGAATAAACACAAATGATAAAGAAACACATGAAAAAATGTTCAACATCACTAGCAAATAGGGAAATGCAAATCAAAACTACAATGAGATATCATTTCATACCTATTAGATTGGCCACTATTAAAAAGCTGGAAAACTGTAAATGTTTGTGAGGATGTGAAAAGATACGAACGCTTATTCACTGTTGGTGGGAATGCAGAATGACACAGTCACTGTGGAGGACTGTTTGGCAGTTCCTAAGGAACTTGAATATAGCCTTGCCATGGGACCCAACAATACCATTACTAGGTATATACCCAGAAGAACTAAGAGCGGTGACACGAATAGACATGTGCACACCTATGTTTATATCAGCTTTATTCACGATTGCTAAAAGTTGGAAACAACCCAAGTGTCCATCAACTGAAGAATGGATAAACAAACTGTGGTATATACACATGATGGAAAATTATGCAGTTCTAAGAAGAAATGAAGTTGGGAAGCATATGACAACATGGATGAACCTGGAGGACATTATGATGAGTGAAGCAAGCCAGACACAAAAGGACAAATACTGTATGACTGCACTATTATGAACTAAATATATTGTAAACTCATGGAATTAATAATTAGAATATAGGTCACCAGAAAATAGAATGTGTAGTGAATGGAAAGCTCATGATTAATCTGTACAGAATCCACTAAAAGGTTGTTTGTAAATCTTTGGAAATGAATGGAAATGGTGGAAGCACAATATGCTGTTTAAGACTAGCAGAGCTATTATATGGATATGACAGTGGTTGAAAGAGAAAACCTAAGGACATTTATATTACTAGAAGGAAAGCTAAAATATGTTTAACATGAGAATGTATAACATAGTGAAACCTCATGTAAAATAAGAATATGGGTGATATTGCATATATAGGACTGTTTTTAAAAAATATAAATACAAAAACTACAGAGAAGAAAACAGAATGGCAGCTATGTATAGCAGGGGAAGCATAGAGAGATTGAGAGGTGATGAGTTTTGTTTGGTTGGTTTTTGTTTTTAATATTATTATTATTACTACTGGAGTAATGAAAATGCTCTAAAAATGACTGGAGTGATGAATGCACAACTATCTGATTATACCAAATACCATTGATTATACACTTTGAATGGATTATGCTTTATTAATATGAATCAATAAAATTTGTTTTAAAAAAAAAGGAAACTGAACATATTTAAAAAAATACATTATATGTAAGCTATAGACCATAGTTAGAATATTCTGATGTTCTTTCATAAACTATAACAAATGCTTCATAACAATGCAAGGTGCTGGTGGTGGGGTGATGTATGAGAATTCTGTGCATTATGCATGATTGTTTCCTAAGCTCACAGCTTCTCTAATAAAAAATATATTTAAAAATAAGAGCATGTGGGAGGGAAAATACTGTTGCAGTCATCTTTGGAAACAATGTCCACAGCTATTGAATACTGTGCCATTTATTTTCAATTCAGCCCTTAATTTGACCAAATTTATCCCATCATATTAGACAAAGAGAAAACTCAAATTTCAAGTGTGGATTTTCAAAAAGCCCCAAATCAAGACAGCACTGTCAAAATGCCAGTGAGTTTCTAGCCAATGGAGATAAAACATCATTACCCAAATTGCTTCAAGCCTTTTAGCCCCTACATTACAGGTAGTTACAGGAGTTCCTGCTTGCACATGCATACAAACACATACACACATTCACACAGATGTCATGACACAGCATGGAAAAACTTCTGAATTACTGGGGGGATGTGTTAAACTTGTCTGCCTCTTTGGGTTGAAAGAGACTTGAACTGCAGGAAAACACATGAAAATAAAAGAACAGAAATTTCCATCGAGATGAGACTTCAAAGGAATCCAATAACTGCCAGGTTGTGGGCCCATATAGAGATTCAAATGCAGTTCTGGGGATAGAAGCACTAACTCAGCTCTACAAAGCTAAAGTAGCTAGAAACCAGATGACCACCTAGAAGGAATGGTCATGAGATGCAAAACTTAGCAGATAAAGAATACTCACCAGAAAAATGTTGCTATTGCAAAAACGAAAGTTCTGACCAACATTTTCCCATGTATAGAAAAAAAAACGAGGAAAAACTTCTATGAACAATGAACATAAACCAGAAACACAAGTCATCAAGGAAGAGACACATGAAGAAACAGAAGATATAAAGAGAAACCAGGAAGAAATGGAATATGAGCTGGCAGGCATCAACAACAAAAAAAGAAGAAAAATATCGAAAATATCAAAACCAAAGAAAACAAGATGAAACGAGGAAACCCACAAAGTAAAATAAGCTGTAAGAAACCCAGGTATCAGAAATATGAAATGTAAAAAAATGAACAGAAATTATGAAAGAGGGCAGATCATTGAAGTGATGGATTAATTTATCTTTGATTGCGGAGAGGGGTATATGAATTACACCTGTGATAAAATGACAACCTATATACATACATTGTACCAATATCAAATTTGTTTTTGATATTGTACTATAATTATGTAAGATGTAACCACTGGGGGAAACTGGGAAACATGGGACCTCTCTGCACTATCTTTGCCATTTTCTGTGACTTAACAATTAGTTCAAAATAGTTAAAAAAAAAAAA
>JAQZBX010040094.1:10237-22892 GCA_029593785.1 Cabassous unicinctus | reverse complement strand
AAAAAAAAAAAAATCCTTTTTTTAGCAAGTGCAGAAAACAAACAAACAAAAAAAACACTGGTTGCATTGTAACTCATGCAACAACCTTTTTTTTAAGAAAAGAAAAACACAGATTTGGCCTTCACACATTTTTTGCAAAGAACAGAAGGTATTTTTTTCCTGTAGTGTGATCACAATGAAAACTTAATTGTCTTTTGTTCCCTTGGATCTTGAGGATTTTTCCTTGTCGTTTGGGGTACGTTTCTCCTCGCTGAGACACATCTCCAGGAGGGTGTCATTGTCTGTCTCTAGGTCCTCAGTGTGATGTGAGACACGAGTGTCTGTGCTAACTTGTCTCATGTGCAACTCTTTCTTCTTCGATGGGGGCTGGGCAGGAGTGAGGGGTGCAGAGGCTAATGGGCCAGTGCAAAACCCCTTTCCAGGGGGCCTGGGCAGAAGGTGTGTGAGACCTGAGGATCTTCAGTTAGGTTCCTGCAGACGAGACGTGGCCTTTTACTCAGTGTGTTCTGTGCCTCCCGAGAACCACAGATGGCTTCCCCTGGCTCCAGAGAATTCAGTGATGTCATTCAGCATCTTTTTCAGGCTGCCTCCAACTCCTGTCCCAGCTTTATATTTTGATGCTAAGTGAAGCTCCCTATCCCTTTTGCAAATCCCATGTAGTTGTCAGTGCCATCCCCATGCTGGGGTGAAGAAAGTGTCTCCTGGGTCTTTTCCCCAAGTCTGGTGACATAACATCCTGGTGCTAAGAGCCCCGTCCTCCACAAGAGGCAAAGGCACCCGGGATGTCTGTCGTTGGTTGGTCCTACCATGATGTTCCTTATTGATCTCCTCCTCTCTTCCAAAGCCAGATGTGAGAACCAGGACTGCACAGCAACACCTCATTGTGGGCACCAAGACCAGGGAGGAGAAGGCCACCTATGGCAAAGGGATGGCCGTGGTGGCAAGAGTACCAGCCTGCCGTCCTAGGTGAAGCCCTCTCCCATGAACTTGAGTATCTTCCCTCTACTCCTCAGCTGCCGCCACTGAGAAATACGAGTGTGGAGAGAGGTTCTTGGTGGTCTTTGATTTGGAAAGATGCTTAAGAAAAAGTCAGCCAAGTAGAGGAACGCCTAAGCCAAGGATCCTTCTAACCAGCTCCTGAAGTCTCCTCTGCCTCCCATATAAATGGGCTAAATGCAGGGCTAGGATTCAGCAGGGATAGGCTTTCAGGAAATTCCTTTGTGGAATTCCAAGACAGCTTCCCCTCTAGAGCAACACTACCAGGTTTTCAGAGAAAGATAAGGAGAACAAGGGAAAGCTAATTTGGAGTGCCTTTCTCTGTTGTACAGCCCTACCAAGGTCAGTAGTAGTTCCTGTGGTCCCCACGCACTGGGTGCCAAGTAAGATCCGTGCCCGAGGCTATCAGGAAGAGGCTTGAGCCCTCCCAGGAAGAGGAACAGCCCTCACCAGGAGAGTATGCCCAGGGGGAGACAGCAGCCAACAGGCCAAGGGCAGCATACAGGGGAAGGGAGAGTAACAGCAAGAGCTAGGAGCTCCTTGTCCAAGGATTCCATTCCTGGTTCATCTGCCTAATTACCATTGCCATTGCCACTCACAGGAGGCTCTGGGAGATAGGAGGGGAAGCCAAATGCTTCCTTTTGAGCTGGGCTTCTTAGAAACTGGGACTTTTATGGGTTACATTTACATTAAGTGTGGAAAATGAATTCCGAGTCTGAGCTATTCCTCATGGAAACCTTGTTGGACTGATAAGCTCATGGCACCTTTATAGCCTTACTCACAGAGTCTTCAGAATATTACACAAGTTAATGAAACCAAGAAGGTCTCTTACTGCATACGAATGGGAGCAGCGTGTAGTCTGGGTTCTGCCTGGCAGAGGGAGGCATCCAAAGCTTCTCGGGGAGAAGAAGGTTTCGCCTTACATCATCCCACTGGGATTAGAGGATGTGTCTCGCTAAGTGCTCTTCCTGTTTCCAAAAAAAGTCACACTGCCGCGACAGTGTGTGTCAGCCTGTTTGTCCACTGGTTGCTCCTTGCCTCTGCACCCAGAACTCCACTGAGTCAGATACAGTGCTTCCCAGGCCTACTGTGCATGGCTGGCCATGGGGGCTCCCCCCGGCGGGATTGCTCTTGAATGGAATGGAAAAAAGCTTGGCCTGAAGAACACAAGTTCTTTATCCAAAAGAAGCTCATGCCTCTCAAAATGTATTCTTGATATCAGGGGCCCTTGGGCAGAGCTCTCCTGCCCATCATCCTGGTTGATCAGCCCCATCCTGGTTGCCTGGTGTTAGTCAAGACCCACCAGGGACATCTAGCTGGAGGTCAGAGCATGAGGGCCAAAGGAACCATCTCCCCATACCTCCCCATCCTCCCTGTCGCTCTTCCACACCCATACCCACACCCAACCCCCACCAAAGTAATAGCATGGGCTTTTAAGGATAAAAATCACAGAGCAGTACTGGGCATTCCTTTTCTTTATGTTTTTCCTGGGCTGTACACCACCAAGGAGGCCCAGCTTCTGTGAGGAGAAGTTGAAGCATCCCCAAGCTTTGGAGAAAGGATCTCAGGCGTGGTGTGGGCAGCACCCTGGGCCTCAGTTTCACACAGGTGCCACTGCTATTGGAGACAGCGCTTCTGGCCTTGGCCCTTTTGCGTTGGTTTCCATTCAGGCTGAAAGGCCACTCGGTGCCTCCCCATCTGTCCTCCTGATGAGATCAGCAGCCCCAACCCCACAGCAAGGGTGAGTCTGAAGGGATGAGCCAAAGTTCCCAGTGCCTGCTCAGTGGCCTCCAGATATCAATTCCCATCCTGATTTCAACCTGCCCTTTTGACACAAACCAACCAAAATCTGCACATTCAGTAGAGCGACAAGCACTCCCTCACAGGCCCAAGTTCATGAGATTCTGCCGAATGTTGGCTTCTGACCCTAAAGGAAGGTTAGAGGACTTCCTGCCTTCTCCCCTATCCGCAAGTGCCAATTTGCCCCTCATCCCCAGACCCTCTGCCATCACCTTAAATAGGACTTTAGTGATGCCCCGACTTTATTTTCGGAAGGATGAGGTTTCCTTCTCACCCACACTCCAGACATACATTGTTGGAGGGTAGTAGAGCTATGGCAAGAGGGAGAAGCAAGGAGCTCCATGGTAGAATATGCCTTTGTCAGCCCCAATGCTTATCTCGTCAAATTGCTGAGAATTAGCCCAAGGACCAGACCAGTGCCTGATTTCTACTTAGGAATGGAGGATTTGAAACAATCCCTAGGAAACTGAACCGAGGTTGAGAATGGCCAGAGGGTGTACTTCTTGGTAATCAGGGTGGGTTAGAGTTGGGAGCAGAAAGTCACAGCAAGGCCAGGGAGGTGCATAAAACCTGGCAGTGTTTTTATGGGCATATAACAAGGAGTCAGAATTGTTTAATAATACTAATAATAAAGGACCTTTACAGCTGTGACTTTTTAAGTGTCACCTTTATAGATGGCAGGGATTTCCATTATGCAAGACAAGACTTTTAATGTGAAATCTCGGGATGTGTGGTTTTACAGCTCCCGGCATTGTATCTGTGGTTGCTGGGGTGGAGGCACTGACCTGAGCTTTGTGCCCAGGAGAAATGAGCGTGCTAGGCCTTGAGCAGGCCTGGTGGCTTTGGGGTCTGAACACCATTCCTCATAGCAGCCGCTAAGCCCCGGAGGTGGTCCCTCGTTCTGAGCCTGGGACAGCCCTGCCCTAGGGATTCCAGAAAGAACCCAGGCTCTCCTTTTCCTTGGAATCCTCATTCAGACTAAAAGCCCTCCATCTGAGGCCCATAATTCCCAGCTAGGTTTATACACTTCTCCATATTTTATTGGAGAGGAGAGAATTAAAATTAAAAAAAAAAAAAAGAACTTTGTAGTTCAAGGCCCTTTCATTTAGCCTTCTGGAAAACAGCAAACTCATTTTACAGACTCATTGCTCAGGTGATAGAGAAACTTTATCCTCTTCAACCTTTACATTCTCAAAAACCAGCCTTGTTTACCTGACTGCCCCAGACAGCGGTAAACGCTTCGGTCTCACTACGACCGTGCACACAAGTGGGAGAGCAGCGTGGGGGAGGCCCAAGGTTGTGCTTCATACCCCTTTTGGAATGCCAAAGGCATAATCCTGGGTGACTGCCTGGTCCCCAAGAAAATGTGATTTATTCTGAGGGCAAACTGCCAAGGGAGAAGCAGCCCTCGGGCAGGCTCGGCTGTCCTGGCATAAGCTGAGGCCCCGGGGCCTGGCAGTGCCCCAGCAGCCCAGGATTCACCCAACACCGGAATCCCACTTTCCTAAATCTGCCTGTTGTTCTTGAGGACTTCTGAACCCGCAGCTTTGGCAAAAGGACTCCGTGCCAAGCTGCCTCTGGACGACCGACACTGGAGACTCTGGCCTTACCATGTGGAAATCGTTTTCCTGACGTCTGGAACTAATTTTGAGAAGTTTTTTTTCTCAACACTTTTGCGTTTCTAACACTGTATTCTTGACTGTGTAAATACCAACAAGGCTGTAAATAAATGCAGATGTAGATACCTTCTAGAAAAAGAGGCGGAAAAGGCATAAAAACAAAACCAGAAGTGACCCCGTGTAGCCTTCGTTGACAAATAAAAGAATATTTTGTGTTTAAAGGTGGTTGGTGGCCTTTGTCTGGAGAGTAAGCCTAGAGGCTTCCTGTTGCCTGTCTCAGCCCCAAGCCACCCCTCAGAGTTTGCACTTCTGGATGGTGTGTGTTTTCTGGATGACCTGCCGGGTTCTAGGTCCTGAGGTCCCTCCGAAGCCCGCCAGTGCCATGAAGAGAAGCGGCACCTCACAACGGGACAAGTGTGTGCCAAGGCTCTCTGACATCAGCCAGTGCTGCTTCACTCCCCGGGCCATGTCCAGCATCTTTCCTCACTGTCTGGGGACAGACTCCAGGGGGCAGGAGAGCCTGACCCTGTCCTCAGCAGAGAGGCTGTGCTCACCACGTGGCGCACACAGCTGTCCACGTGGGGGTAGACCTGGGTGCACTACGTATTCATCATACAAATCATTGTAAACCATCTAACAAAACTTAGAAAAAAGAAGGGAAGAAAATCATACATAGTACCACCACCCCAACACAACCAATTAGCACCGCTTTTTTTCTTTCCCCTCTGTGGGTTCTCAATGTATTCTCTCTCTCTCTCTCTCTCTCTCTCTCTCTCTCTCTCTCTCTCTCTCTCTCTCTCTCTCTCTCTGTTTTTAACCTAAGGTAGTTACAATCACAACAGCCAGGTAATTTTTCACCCTGCTTTTGATACTTAACTTCACATTCAACCTTTCAGCCCTAGGAGTCAGGGATGACAGCTGGTGGCTTCGGAAAGTACATTTGCCAAGCCCAGCTCCCTCGTGTGAACGGCAGACCTTATGAAAATTCAGATAACTGTACTTGGGGGACAGGAATATAGGCAGAAGGCTTCCTCTCTTTCCAGGGAGCCGCAGGATTGGCCCAGCACCAGGCCCTTGTGGAAGGAGCTTCAAGCTTCTGGCCCCTTCTGTGCAGGCAATGCAAGGCTCTTGGGACACTGCTGCCCATGCCTTCGGGCTTCTGTGGCGCCCAAGAAGCACCTGCAGTGGTTAAAACAACAACAATGACAACAACAAACCAGCTTTTGGAGTCAGGCCAAATTGCATGCAGAGTTTGGCTCTAGCACTGGCTGTGTAATCTTAGGCAGGTCATTTAACCCCTCTCAGCCTCAGGTCTTCCATCTGTAGTGAGGGTGTGATGGACCCCACCTCTCGTCATCACTGCTGGGAGCACCTTAAATGAGAGGGTACGTCAGGGAGCCCATTGCTCAGAACACAGCAGGCCTTCACCCAATGCACCAGCTCCCCCTAAGGCCTCTTTCCTCACCCCACCCATCTTCCTTCCAAAGTCTAGCACTCTTCCACTACACCAGTGGTTCTTGGATTTTGCCTTGCCTTAGAGTCACTTTGGAGGGCTTATTAAAAACAGATTGCTGGGACCCACCCCCAGAATTTCTAAAGCTGGGGAGCTGGGTGGGACCTCAGAATCTGCATTTCTAAGAGGGTTCCCAGGTGATACTGATGCCCCATCACACACTTTAGAACCCCTGCCAGCCACGTTGGCTTTTAGACCATGTACAGAATAAGCTACTTAGCATAGCATTTACGATGCCCTTAGTCGTACGAAACCTCGCATTTCCAGCCAGCAGAGTAGGTGTACCAGGACCTCTTCTGCCACTGCTCCTCCTCCTTTTCCCCACAAGTGCTACGTAGGCTGCGTGAGAGCAGGCACCAGCCCCCAGCGTGCCCACAGACTTGCACACCTGTAGGCCTTTGCAATGCCATTCCTCCTTTTCCCACCTGGAAAATCCCATTCATTCTTCAAGCCCGGTTTAAATGTACTCCCCAAACCCTCGTTCCTCTCTCAGAAGGCATTCACTGAGCGTCTTCCGTTCATGAGCATGAGTTCCTGTAGGCCCACAGAGGCTGCCTCTAATCTCGCCATATCCCCAGTGCCCAAAGCAGCGCCCAGCATGGGGCATCCTGAAGTCAGCTTTCCCTTGGCCTTACGGTGTATATGAGAAAGGAAGGGGTTGCCTCCTGTCCCCTTCTGAATGGATGCCACCCTCCTCTGTGCTGGGTCTCCTGGGAAAGCTGCTACAGCTGCCACAGTGCCTTTGGAAAGGAAGCAGGGCTAGAGCAGGGGGCTGCCCTCCTTCCCAGCATGCCCGTCATCTCACCTCCCTCTGTAACACACAGTTGTGTGGGTGATGCCAACTTCCCTGGGCCATTGGAGGCCACAGAGATAATGACCACTTATAAGAGAAAGGATCTAAAAGCTGTGAGCTAACATGCCTCTTCCCATACCCTAGGGAAACATGTCCAAGAAGTTAAACCTCTTGCAGGGACATTCCACTTGGTCACATCCTACCTGAACTTGTCCCCAGTCCTCAAGCTGGCATCTCTGTGGGAGTTTCTCTTTCCAACCTCCAAGGTGGAAGTCACTCTCCAACCCTTTGGAAGTTCCACCCCTACTGAGGGCCCATCCCTGTCCCCACCAAGCAGTCTACTGGGTCACAAACCCCCAGCATTTATTTCCTCAGTTCTGAGTTAGTTAGTCTGGAATAACCCCAGTGTGGGCTCCGGCCTTCTCTCCCAGGCCCAGGCCCCTTTCAAAGTGTCCTGTGCAGTAGGACTTGCAAATACATTCTTTATCCTCTCCAAGGTCCAAAGCATCTTCGTGTAAGCACACAAACACACTTGCAAGGACAAATATCAATACTCAGAGGCAGCACTGACATTCGTTCTGATGAATATCAGCGTTCTTAGGGTAACAACCGCTTCCCTAGTCTGTGAGGTGAGAAAAGAGCAAATGGAGTCATTCTTTCAGATACAGATATTTATCATATGACTGAGTGGAAGCTGTGGGAGGGATTGCTATTAAGCTGCAAACATTTTACAAATGCTTCGTGTATATAAGATACTGTCCCAAGCGGCCTTGGGAAACCTAAAGATGTAAGACAGGACCCTTTGTTCATAAATATCACCACCCAATCAGGGAATCTAGAAAGATTCAGAAAATGGACTCTGTCATGCCAAGTAGAATGTACTTTGCATTACGACCCACGTGCCACAGTGCCCAAGCTTGCTAGAACTCAGAAGGCTGGTGAAGGAGGGCAGAAATATTCCAGGTTTGGCCTTGCACAGAGGTGGCCAGAGGTCAAGTCTCTGGAGCCAAGAGGCACCATAAGCTCGAGCTCAGTCTAGGGAACCTGGAGTTTCCAGATTTAGAGGGGAGGCAGTGCAGCCAGGGGCTCCAGGCATGACCCTATGCCAGAATGTAAACCAGATGGTGTAGGGTCTGTGTGTTAGGGCCATTGGGTGCAGACCCCAGCCATGTCCAAGAGTCTGACTCAGACCCTGCGGGGAGGTCTCTGGGCCAGGCAGAGGGGCTGGAGGGCCAAGCAGCACAGCAAGGTTCTAGACACAACAAGTGAGCTGGGCAGGTGTCTACACTCCACTGAAAAAGGTTTGGGTGTGGGAGGAAACACGCTCTGGGGACCTAAGCGCATCCCCTGCCTGTCACCATGACTCTGGGACAGCAGGGACAGCTCCAGGCCGCTCATCCCACCATGGCCAGGCCCCCAGTGTGCACCTTGCCTGATCAGCCTGTGATTTGGGCTAGAAACTCAGAGACACTGGCTAACTTGGGGAAAGAGAGGGTTATGCACCCACATGCTAGGAAAAAAAAAAAAAAAGCAGTCAAACAAAAAGCACTTTCCACAGTGCCAAGGAAGGAGAGCTCAGGGCCGACTGGGTGGGGAGAAGGAAAGGATCTGAGAAGAGGTGGGTTTGGCGAGATGGGGTTAGATGAGAGGGGAAGACATTCCCATCCACGTGGGTCTGGAAGGCCCAGGCTCCCCCAAACCCTGTTCTTATTCCAGGGCAGGCACGAAGCCAAAAGTTCCCAGGACTCCAAGCCATCACATCTCACCTTTTTTTCACACAATAAAACACACACTGTATGATGTTTACACGCAGGCCCCTAGTATACCAAGATTTTGTACAATGCAGATGTAGGTTATATGCAAATCCCAGCAAGCGGGAATGCCCCCTCCTCCTTCACCACTCATAAAACCTAGCAGAATGCAAGTGAGGGAGGGTGATGATATTTCAGGATAATTTTGAGGGCACTCATAACAAAAGTTATGAATTTGCAAAGTTGGTACTTGAGCTAGTATTCCTACTGGCTTCTTTCTTGCACACAACATCACTGTAACAACTGAAGACAGGAAAGAATCACTACCCCCTCTTCCCTTCTCTTTCCAGGTGGGGAAAGAGGGTTTCCTATAGAAGACCCTAAGAAAAGAATTTGTATGGAAGTAGTTTATTGGGAATCATGCCAGGAAAAAACAGGTAGATCAATAAAGATGGGCTGAAAAGGAAAGGAAAGAGGACCTGTCCCAGGAGAGAAACTCGGGCTCAGTCCTTTGGGGGGTTGTGGAAACAATCTGAGTCACACTGCAGCGTTGTACCCACCGGGGCCGGGGGCTGGAGCAGTGACACCTCCGCACCTGTCATTGGTTAAGGGCTGCCCCTGGGGATGAACTTCTCTCAGGCACTTCTGAGTGTGCACTCGGGTAACGAGAGCGGCCACAGCCCACCTGCAGGGAGTCCCAGGTGTTGGCTTTGGGGATGAACACGCCCAGTTGTGGTGTGCAGGGAGGGACGTGGGGAAGGAATCCGAGGGGCTCGGGGGGGCCTGCAGCATTTTCTGCCGTGTCATTTCCTGGCTCACAGTGGAGACCTAGTCAACGCTGGCTGCCATTGCCTAGTGAAGGCGGGACGCATCCAAGAGAACAGGACACAGCAAGGCCACGTATTACGCTACGGGAGCGCAGGATGGCACCCGTTTTGCTTACCACCGTATCCCTGGCACCCTAAGCATTCGTAAGTGCGCGCTAAGTGAATGACGAGTGAATCCCCCATGGGGACTCTGTGCTCTGAGGGTTTCTTCAGGGCCTCCTCGATTCTCCCCTTTGGTTCTTGCCTGGCGGCTAATGCTGCCAGAGAGCAGGGATCACGCAGGAGGGGCTTCCCACCGGGCGTCTGCCCCTGCTCTCTTCTGATCAGATGCCCCTGAGAACAAGCAGTGCGTCTCGGTAGGAGAGCTCAGCAAGAGGCAGTAGGCATGGGCTGTGGACCCAGCGCTTTCTACACTTTTAAAATGGTAAGTGTTAATTACCTCCTATTTTGGAGGTGAGATGGATGAAGCTTGGAGGTGTTTGTGGTTTGAGCTATTAAGTGATAGAGCCAAAATTTGAATCCAGATTCATGTACCTCCAAATGCTAGGCTCTTTCTCTGGTGTCTTAAAGCTGGGGAACAAGGGGACGTCTGATGGGAAGGGCCTCATTCATTGAAAAGCCTAACGATGGCCAACCAGCTTGAGCCAAAGAGCTGCAGGTGATGGCTGTTGGGAATGAACACACCCTGCTGTGCTGTGCACAAAGATGGGAAAGGAATCTGAGGGAGTCGTTGGAGCCAACAGCATCCGCTGCTGCAGTCTCACTTCCCAGGCTCATAGTGGACACCTAGTAAATGCCGGTTGACCATTGGCTATTGGGGAACGCATCCCAGAACACAATAATCTCATGTACCAAGCCAATGAAGGGCAGGACCCCAGCTGTTTTCCTGACCACTTTATCCCTGACACCTGGCACAGCAGCATTCCTATGTAAGCAGTCAAATGCAGGAGTAGGACAGGAGATTATTATGGCCTTACATGAGCTCACCCACATTTTCCTGCACATCAGACCAGAGAACGGGAAAGTATGGTAGGTGACCACTAGGTGGTGCTATCAACATGACGCAATCATTAGCATGTAAGCCTCCTGTGGGTTCCCCTGGATTGGTCTCCATTTCCCCCAAATCACCTGATGACTGTCAGCAGACATGAGGCCCACCTGAGATTTTGCTCAGGCTCCACACTCAGGGTCAGCTTCACGGGCATGCAAGCTCTGAAGATGCCCAGGGCCCCACCTCGCCCAGAAGGACCCCGTGCTTGGCTTGGCGCTCTGCTGTCACCGTCTAGAAATACTTAATAATTTTTTAACAAGAGGGCATGCATTTTCATTATGTACTGGGCCCCACAAATTATGTAGCTGGTCCTGGACATGCTGCTTATCCTGTGTGAACAAACTTTCAGCATTCCAGGACATTCTCAAGGCCTCGAAGCAGACGGTGGGCCAAGAACACCTCGTACCTGGGGGGTGGGGTGCAAAATAGAACAGAAACCAGGTCTCCCTACCCCCTACCTCCAACTCCACCTAACCTGGACATTCCCACTCAGCTGTAAACACCTCAGCCCACTGAAGTGTCAAAGACCCACTAAAGAAGGAGGGGTAAAGACAGGACCACAGAGGAGCCACCAGCCCATTCTACCCAGGGGAGTGGGCCCAGGGGAGGCAATGCCTGGACTGAGTCTTGAGAAAGAGAAAGGCAAGAAGAGCAGTGTTGCAGGCAGAGAGGGTAAAGGCACCAAGTGCCCTGCAGGGGACAGAGACAGGCCTCGGGGATCAGGTCTGGACAGGTGGGCAAGAGGCCGGACCCCCAGAAGGGCTTGACTTTTCCTCCTTCTCCCCAGTGTTCTTGCTCTTGCACCATGTGTTCTCCTGGGCCTGTCTCCATTTCCCCCAGAAGTTTACCAGATGGCTGGAATTACTGAGGCGATCGGTCCCATTTTCTCCGGAGAGACGTTTCTCTGGTCTTCTGCTCGATTGTCCAGCGCAGGTGATGCACTTACTTGCTGATATCGCTTCACGTTGATAGCACCACCTAGTGGCCACCTGCCGCACTTTCCCATCCCTCCAAACTGACGTGCAGAGAAATATGGGCGAGATCATCTAAGACCGCAAGAATCCTGCTCCTGCATTCTGGAGAGTTCAGAGGACTTTCACATACACACCGCTTCGACCTGCACAACAGCCCCAGGTTTAGGAGATGACTTTCAGAAGATGTTCCCCAAAGCAATACATGCATATACGCACACCCGAAAGGGCACAAGGGAGGAAACTTGGCTCTGGAGATCCCTTCTTCCCCTGCTTCAGTGCCGTCTTCACCACGGTGAGGAGGTGGCCTTGGACAGCACCGTGAGGACAACCGCAAAGGCTACTGCTGAGCCTGAGGTTGGAAGAAGGTGGACAAAGCATTGCGCGGGACTCATGTGGCTTGGAGACTTACCTTGGCGTCTTCAGTCAGTAATGGTAGCAGTAATAACAATAATGAAAGAAGGAAGAGGAGGGATGGAGGAGGAGGGGGAGGAGGAGTTGCTATTTCTTGAGAGCCATCCCCCAGTGCCCTTTACTTACCTTCCTTGTTTGCATTTTTGTAAGGTGCAGTAAATCTTTGTTCGAGCGAGACAAGCTTCAGATGGCAGTTAACATGCCCTGGGTACCTACTGTGTGCCAGACGCTTTTCTTAGCACATTAAATGCACTTGCTCAATTAATCCTCACCGCAGTATGATGAGAGAGATACCATTATCATCCCCATTTTGCAAGTGGAGAAACTGAGGCACTTGTCCAAAGACATGCAGCTAATAAATGGAGGAGCTGAGATTTGAACCCAAGCAATCCAGTTCCAGAGCCTGCACTGTTAATCACGACACAGGCTACCTCCTAGGCTGAGAGACAAAGAGAAAATGCACAGGCCCTGTCCTGGGGTCCCCAGTCTGCTGGGGAAGGGTATGCAGTTGAATATTCACATTGCATTCACTTAGTTACTCATTCAACAAACTTTTCCCAAAGGACATCTTATGCCAGGTGTGGGCAGGTGCTTAGAGTAAATCTCCTCCATTCTGGTGGGGGAGAGAAGCTGTACCACGCTGCCCTGCACACGGGGGGATCGTCAGGGGGTGAGAGGCACCAGACTCAGGCTGAGGCGCAGGGTCCAAGCACACCTCGTGCCAGGCGGTACTCGGACCCGTCTTCTGAATGGGCCTGCGGAATACCTCTCTGCCCAGCTAATGATGAATCCGCAGCCAACAGCGAATTACAGCCCTAAAGCCCCACTGACTCTCTCGCTTCAGCTTTTGTCAAACTTAGGAAGGAAAGGGGAACACCGGCTGATGGTGATTAGGCAAGACCCCGCCAGTTTCTTCAGAG
>JAQZBX010040094.1:0-10137 GCA_029593785.1 Cabassous unicinctus | reverse complement strand
AGCACCACGGAAATTAAAAGGAAATAGAACACTATAACACATTACTTCAACAACTTAGATAAAATGGGCCTCGCGGACAAAGACGTGAAATTCTTCAACAAAATATTAACAAATTGCATCTAACAATATGTAAAAAAAAAAAAAAAAAATTAAAGAAAGAAAACAATTAAGTGGGGTTTATCCTGGGAATGCAAAGCTGGTTTCATATTAAAAAGCCAATCAATATAATCCACCATATTAGTAGTCTAAAGATGAAAAACCACATGATCATATCAATTGATGCATAAAAGCATTTGACAAAGTTAAATGTCCATTCATGATAAAAGTTCTCAGCAAACTGGGAATAAAAAAGAACTTCCTCAAGCTGATAAAGGATACGTACTTTATCATACTTGATGAAAAACTACTTTCCTTCTAAGATCAGGGAAAAGACAAAGATGTCTACTCCAAACAATCCTATTCAGTATCGTACTGTAAGTCCCAAAAAGGGCAATATGGCAAGAAAAAGGAATAAGTGGTATCCAGATTGGAAAGGAAGAGATAAAACTGTCCATATGTGCAGATGATATGATTGACTATATAGAAAATCCCAAAGAATCTACCAAAAAAACTCCTAGAATTATTTTTTTTTAAGATTTATTTATTTATCCCCCCCTTGCTGCTTGTGTTTGCTGTGTCCATTTGCTGTGTGTTGTTTTTTTTTTCTGTGTCTGCTTATCTCCCCCCTGCTGTGAGGTCTTGCTGCATCAGCCCACCGCGCCAGGCAGGCTGCCGGCCTGCCCTCACAAGGAGGCCCACGGGAAGCGAACCCAGGGCCTCCCATATGGTAAACGGGAGCTCTATCGATTGAGCCACACCCGCTTCCCAAAACTCCTAGAATTAATAAGTGAGTTTAGCAAGGTTGAAGGTTATAAGATCACAACCTAAAATTAATCTTATTTCTATATCCTAGCAATGAACAGTTAGTTGGAAACCAAAATTTTTAAAAGCATACCATTTGCAATAGCTCTCCAAAATTAAATAGGTATAAATCTAATAAAATGTGTATAGGATATGTATACTGAAAACTATAAAAGTACTGTTGAGAGAAATCAAATAATGTCTAAATAAATGAGGAGGTATACTGTGTTCATAGATTGGGAGACTTAATATAGTAAAGGTGTCAATTATCCCCAAATTATTCTCAGATTTATTGAAATTCCAATCAAAATTCCAGAAGGGTTTTCATAAAAACAGACAAAATGCTTCTAAAACTTACATAGAAGATAAAGGAGCTAGAATAGCTAAAATAATTTTGAAAGAGAAAAGTTGAAGAAATATTCTGCCTGATTTTTTATATATACTTTTATTGATGCATATTTTGATATGATATCATTCACCCATTTTGAGTATACAAAGTAATGATTTTTTAGTAAATACCAACCATATACTACCGGATTTTAAGACTTACTATAAGGCCACGTTACTCAAAACATAGATCCATGGAACAGAACAGAGATAAATATGACCAGTTGATTTTTGACAAAGATGAAAAGAAATTTAATGGTAAAGGATAGTCTTTTCAACAAGCAATCTTGGAAAAATTGAACATCTATATTTTTTAAAAATAATTCAAACTAAACTTCACACTATACAATAATTAATTCAAAATGGATCATAGATATAAATGTACATCATAAAACAATAAAACTTTTAGAAGAAAACATAGGAAAAATATTTGTGACCTAGATTTAGGCAAGAGTTCATAAATATGACATTGAAAGCAAGATCCATAAAAGAAAAACATGGTAAATTGGACTTCATCCAAATTAAAACATTTTCTCTGTTAACTATTAAGGCAATAAAAAGACAAATGACAAACTAGGAGAAAATATGTACAAATCACATATCTGACAAAGGACTTGTATTGAGATATATCAATGACTCTCAAAATTAAACAGTAAGAAAGCAAACAACCCAATTTTAAAAAAGTCTTGAACATAAACTTTTCCAAAGAAGATATGTGGCTGGAAAATAAACAATTTAAAAGGTGTTCAACATCAGTAGCCATTAGGGAAATATATATTAGAACCCTGACAAGATACTACTATACCCCTATTAAAATGACTAAAATAACAATATGGACAATACCAAGTGCTGACAAGGATGTGGAGCAACTAGAACCCTCATACATTGTTGGTGGGAATCCAAAATAGTACAACCCCTCTGGAAAACAGTTTGGCATTTTCTTATAAAGCTAAATATACACTTACCATGTAACCTAGCAATCCCAAGTGCAGGTATATACCTTTGAAAAGTGAAAACTTGAGTTTGCCCAAAAACCTGTAAATATGTTTTTAGAATGTTCATAGCAGATTTATTTATAATTGTCAAAAAATAGAATTAAAATAAAAAATAACAAAATAATAATAATAAATAATTGTCAAAAATCTGGAAACAACCCAAATGTCTTTCAAAGGGTCAATGGATAAAGAGACTGGTACACCCACTCAATGGAATACTATTCTGTAATAAAGAGAAACAAACTATCAATGCGTGCAACATCTTGGATGACTTTCAAAAGCATGCCGAGTGAGTGATATTTGTATTATTTTCTTTTTTTAATTTATTGAGGATTCCTTTGTAACCTTATACATGTTCAATTTTTGTGAAGGCTTCATGTGCATTTCAAAAGCTAGATTTCTATATTTTAGATTTATAGTTCGATATACCAGATCTATCTTATTGATTATGTTGTTTAAGTCCTCTTCTTATGGATTAATAAAATTTATTTTAGAATTCCATTTTAATTTATTAGCATTGTAGCTATACTACTTTGCATTTTTGCTTTAGTGTGCATTTAGGGATTACAATTAACTTTTCCATCTACTTAGAGTTAATATCACACATCTCATTTAAATGTAAGAACTTACAATTTTACAAATTAATTTACATCCCTCTTCCTTTACGCAAGGGGTAGGCAAACTTTCTGTAAAGGCCAGATAGTAAATATTTTGGGTTTGACAGGCCCTGCAACTACTCAACTCTGTCATTTTAGTGCAAAATCAGCCACAGACAATGCATTTTAAAACTCGGCATGGCTATATTCCAGTAAAACTTTATTTACAAAAAAAAAGATGGCACTATCCAGAGTACATAAAGTATGCTTACAATTCAACAATAAAAATAAAAATAAAAATAATCCAATTTTAAAACAGGCAAAGGATTTGAACAGGCATTTCTCCATAGAAGATATACAAATGTCAATAAGCCCATGAGATAATGTTCAACATCATTAGTCATTATGGAAAAGCAAATCAAAACCAACATGAGATACCACTTCATACCCAATGGGATGGCTATAAAAGAAGATGGGCAAAAACAAGTATTGGCAAGGATGGAACACTTGGAGCCCTCATAAAATGCTGGTGGCAATGTAAAATGGTGCACTCACTGTGGAAAATAGTTCGGTGGCACCTCAAAAACTTAACCAGTTGCCATATTTCCCAGCAATTCAACTCCTAGGTATACATCCAAAAGAACTGGAAACATATGTGCACGCAAAAACTTGTACACAAATGTTCATAGCAGCATTGTTCACAAAAGTCTAAAAGTGGAAGCAATGCAAAAGTCCATCCACAGATGAATGTATAAACAAGCTGTGGTATATCCATATACATGGAATATTACTCAGCCATAAAAAGGAACGAAGCACTGATACATGCTATGTGACAGTTTGAGATTATGAATCCCAAAAAGAGAAAGATTATGTTTATAAACTAATCTGTTCCTCTGGGTGTGATACCCTTTGTATTAAATTCAAAGGGTTTAAGTTTACTTGATAAAATCAATTTAGGGCTTTTAATTTAATAGGGTGTGACTCAGGTTGAGTCCCCACCCTCTTTGGGGGCCGATATAAACAGAATCAAGAAGATTCTGGAAAAGAGAGAGCTCCATAGATGCAAAAGGAGAGAACTTTGTCATGTGATAGAAAGGAAAAGGTTCAAACAACTAAAGCCCTGGCAAAAGATGAGCCATTTGCCTGATAGACTATAGAGGAGAGACCAGACGGACATCAGCAACCATCTTGCTTCAACATGTGGCAACTGACTTTGGTGAGAAAGCAACCTTGAGTCAGACTCTTTAAGGCCTTGTAACTATCAGATTTTACCCCAAATAAATACCCTTTATAAAAGCCAACAGATTTCTGGTACTTTGCATTAGCACCCCTTTGGCAGACTAATACATGCTATAACATGGATGAACCTTAAATACGTTATGCTAAGTGAAAGGAGCCAGACACAAAAGACCACACATTGTATAATTCCATTTACATAAAATGTCCAGAAGAGGCAAATTCATAGAGAAAGAAAGTAGATTTGATGTTGCCAAGGGCTTGGAGAAAGGTGGAATAGGGAGTGACTGCTAATGGGCATGAGGTTTCTTCGAGGACCATGCAAATATTCTAAAATTGATAGTGGTGAGAGTTTAGCAACATTAAAAACCACTAATCATACACTTTCTTTCTTTTTTTAAATCATGGTCACTTTTATTTTTATTTATTTATTTTTTTTGAGGTGCCAGGGTCTGGAGATTGAACCCGGGTCCTCATACATGGGAAGCAGGTGCTCAACCATTGAGCTACATCCGCTCCCCAGTGAAAGTTGGTTTTTTCATTTGTTTGTTTTTAGGAGGTACCAGGGATCAAACCCAGGACCTTGTACACTTGAGCTACATCCACTCGCCTGGCTTATGATTTTGAGGTTAAAAGAAAGTCCATATCAAGGCATCATCACGGCGATGCTTTCTCTCTGAAGACTGGCTTCTGGGGCTGGCTGCTGTGATCCTTGGTCCTTGTTTGTCACATGGAAAGGCACATGGTGGTGTCTCTGGGCTCTGCTGAGGTTCAGCTCTGGCTGTTCCCTCTGAGGCTTTCTCTCTGGGTCTGAATTTCATTCTCTTATAAAGGACACCAGTAATAGGATTAAGACCCATCCTGACTGAGGTGGGTCACACCTTAACTGAAGTAACCACATCAAAAAGTCCTACTTATAATGGGCTCACACTACAGGATTGGATTAACTTTAAGAGCATGTTTTTCTGAGGATACATACAGCTTCAAACCACCACACTATACCATCATCATCCTGCCCAGACTGAAACTCATTGTTGCTTTTTCACAGTTAAGGAATTTGAAGCACAGAGAGGTTAAGTAACTTGCCCAAGATCACACAGCTAGGAAGTAGCAGTGTCAGGATTTGAAGTCAGTGTGACTCCAGAGTCCGTGCTCTTAACCATTTTGCTTGAGTGAATTAACCAGGGCCTGTGTTTCCATTGCTGGCCCAGAGGGGGCTCTCAGTGAAAGTTTGCTAGTGTTATCGAAGTAACATTTGGGGACAGGCACACTCTCAAGCAATTCAGATAGAGAAATTCTAGAAATGGTCTGAGTTGTCTTATCGTGGAAATCAACTTACATCTCTGCAGGTGTAATGGGGATGAGATGGGGTCCATATGTGCCTGATTTTTACATTTGAGTCTTCGGGTTCTGAAATTGGCCTCTTCTTTACAGCTTCCTTCCTTCCTTTCTGGATTAAGTCAACCTGCTCTGCCCAGCACATGGCATCTTCCTTCAGAGCTCTTATTCACACACTCTTTTTTATTATTATTAAAGAAGTTATAATTTACAGAAAAATCATGCAGAAAATACAGAGTTCTCATTCACACACACACACAGTTTTCCCTATTATTAACACTTTGTATTAGTGTGTTAACTATGACAATTGATGAGACATTATTATAATAATTATACTAACTATACTCTATAGTTTACATTAAGATTCACTGTATTGTATGGTCCTATAGGTTTTTTATTTTTATTCTAGTAACATATATGTATTAGTCAGGGATCTCTAGGGAACAGAATCAACAGGAGATATCTGTCAATAGTATGAGATTTTATAAGAGTCTCTCACGCGACCGTGGGGATGCACAAGTCCAGGTTCCGTAGGCAGGCTGCAAACCAGGGGCTCTGATGAAAGTCCAATGAAGGTCCTTGAGTTTCTGAGAGAGACACTGGCTGTCCAAAGAGGAGCGGGGAAATTCCCTCTGAATGCTGAAATCACTTCCCCTTTTAAGGAATTCAACTGATTGGATAAAACATCACTCATTGCTGACAGCAATCTCCCTGGTTGATGTAGATGTAATAAGCCATCTATTCAGTAAACTCACTGATGACCAAAGCCCGTAAATGTCCTTATAGTACAATTAGCCCAGTGCTTGCTTGACCAAACAACTGGGCACAATTACTTGGCCAAGTTGACACATTAGCCTAACCATCACAATATACAACCTGAAATTTCCCCTTTTACCCATGTTCAAATACATAATTCAGTGATGTTAATTACATTCACTATGTTGTACTACCATCACCACAAATTTTTTCCACCATACCAGACAGAAACTTTGTTTCTTTCCTAATTAAGGAAACCAATTAAGCCTTAATTCCACAATCCCTACCTTCACCCCAACCCCTGGTAACCTGTATTCTAGTTTCTGACTATGAATTTCCTTACTCTAATTATTTCATATCAGTGAGATCATTCAATATTTGTCCTTTGTGTCTGATTTATTTTACTCAATATGATGTCTTGTAGGCTTATCCATGTTGTCTCATGTGTATTCCTTACAGCTGAATAATATTCCTTTGTATGTATATATCACAGTTTGTTTACCCATTCATTTTTGATGGACACTTGGATTGCTTCCATCTTTTGGCAACTATGAATAATGTCTCTAGGAACATCAGTGTGCAAATATTTGTTTGAGTCCCTGCTTTCAATTCTTTTGGGTATTTACCTAAAAGTGGGATTGCAGGTCATATGGTAATAATATACATAACTTTTTGAGGAAATGCCAAACTGTCTTCCATGGTAGCTGAACCATTTTGCATTCCTACCAGCAATGAGTGTTTCTGATTTTTCACATCCTCTCTAACACTTATAGTTTTCCATTTTTTCAATGGTAGTCATTCTTGTGGGTGTGGAAATGTATCTTATTGTGGTTTTGATTTGCATTTCACTAATGACTAATGATTTTGAACATCTCTTCATGTGATTTTGGCCATTTGTATATCTTCTTTGGAGAAACATCTGTTCTACTCTTTTGCCCATTTTTTAATTGGGTTGTTTGTCTTTTTGTTAATGAGTAGGCTTTCTTTATATATCCTATATAGAGAGAATATATTATATATTCTAGATATTGAACCCTTATCAGCTATATGGTTCCCAAATATTTTCTCCCATTGTGTAGATTGTCTTTTCACTTTCATGATGAAGTCCTTGGATGTGCAAAAGTTTTTAATTTTGATGAGGTTCCATTTATCTAATTTTTCTTTTGTTGCTTGTGCTTTGGGTGTCAAGTCTAAGTAATCATTTAACACGAGGCACTGATGATGCTTCCCTATGTTTTCTTCTAGGCATTTTACAGTTTGTGTTCTTATATTTAGATCTTTGATTGATTCTGAGTTAATTTTTGTATATGATGTGAGGTAGGGGTCCACCTTCATTCTTTTGCATATGGATATCCAGTTCTCCTAGTACCATTTGTTTAAGAGACACTTCTTTCCTCATTGAGTGGAGTTGGAATTCTTATTTAAAAAATCAAATAGATGTGAGGGTTTATTTCTGAACTCTCTATGCAATTTCATTGGATTCATATATCTGTCCTTGTGCCAGTACCAAGCTGTTTTGGTAACTGTAGCTTTGTAACAAGTTTTAAAAATCATGAAGCATGAGATTTCTTACTTCATTCTTCATTTTCAAGTTAGTTTTGGCTATTCAGGGCTCCTTATTCTTCCATATAAATTTGATGATTGACTTTCCCATTTCTGTCAACAAGGCTGTTGAAGTTTTTATTGAGATTGGATTGAATCTGTAAATTTCTTTGGTCAGAATTAACATCTTTACAATATTTAGTCTTCCAATCCATGGACATGGAATGTCCTTCCATTTATTTAGGTCTTTGATTTCTTTTAGCAATGTTTTTCTATTTTCCATATATAAGCCCCTTCCATCCTTGGTTAAATGTATTCCTAAATACCTGATTCTTTTAGTTCTATTCTATTTAAACAGATTTTTTTTCTTGATTTCCTCTTCATATTGTTCATTACTGTTGTACACTACTGATTTTTGCATGTGGATCTTGTAATCTGACACTTTGCTAAGTTCTTATATAACTTCTAGTAGCTTTATTATGGCTTTTTCAGGATTCTCTGTATATAGTATCATATCATCTACAAAGGGAAAGTTTTGATTATTCTTTTCCAATTTGGATGATTTTATTCCTTTCTCTTGCCTGATTGCTCTGACAAGAATTTCCTATACAATGTTGAATAACACCAGTGACCGTGGACATCCTTGTCTTATTCCTGATCTTAGCGGGAAAGCTTCCAATCTGAGTATGATGTTAGCAGTGGGTTTTTCACATATGCCCTTTATCATGTTGAGGAAGTTTCCTTCTATTTCTAGTTTTCTAAGTGTTTTTGTCAGGAAGGGGTGCTGGGTTTTGTCAAATGCTTGTCTGCATCAAGTGAGATGATCATGTAGTGTTTTTTCCTTCATTCTATTAATGTGGTTTGTTACATTAACTGATTTTCTTATGTTGAACCAACCTTGCATACCTGGGATAAATCCCACTTGATCATGGTATATAATTCTTTCAATGTGCTTGGTTTGCTAGTATTTTGTTAAGGATTTTTACATTTATATCACATGGGATATTGACCTCTAATTTTCTTTTCTTGTGGTATCTTTATCTGGCTTTGGTAGTAACATGGTCTTGGCCTCATAGAACAAGTTAGGGAGTGTTCCCTGCTCTTCAATTTTTTGGAAGATTTGAGCAGGATTGGTGTTAATTCTTCTTGGTATGTTTGGTAAAATTCACCAGTGAATCCATCTGGTCCTAGGCTTTTCTTTATTGAGGAGGAGGGTTGATTACTGATTCAGTCCCTTTAGTTGTTATTGGTCGCTTGGGAGCTTCTGTTTCTTCTTGTGCCAGTGTAGGTATTTTGTGTGTTTCTGGGAGTTTATTCATTCCTTTTAGGTTATCTAATTTATTGGCATACAGTTGTTCATAATACCCTCATATTACTTTTTATTTCTGTGAGGTAGTAGTAATGTCCCCTCTTTCATATCTGATTTTAGTTATTTGCATTCTCTCTTTTTTCTTTATCAGTCTAGCTAAAGTTTGTTGATTTTATTGTTCTTTTCAAAAGAAAAAACTTCTGGTGTTATTGACTCTCTCTTGATTTTTTAAATCCTCTATTTCATTTATCTCTGCTGTAATCTTTGTTATTTCCTTCCCTCTGCTCATTTTGGGTTCACTTTGCTCTTCTTTTTCTAGATCCTCCAGATGTGAGATTAGTTATCTGAATCGAGATCTTTCTTCTTTTTCAACATAAGCACTTAAGAGCTATGAATTTCCCTCTCAGCACTACCTTTGTTGCATCTCATAAGTTTTGTTATTTTGTGTTTTCATTTTCATTCACCACAAGATATTTCCTAATTTCCCTTTTGATTTCTTCTTTTACCCTTTGGTTGTTTATGAATGCTTTTATTAATTTCCATATATTTTTAATTTGTGAAATAAATGTGTTATTGACTTCTCTCCTCATTCCATTGTGATCAGAGAATATACATTGTATGATTTCAATATTTTTTAATGTATTGAGACTTGTTTTGTGACCTAACATATCGTCTATCATGAAGAATGATCCATATGCACTAGAGATGAATGTGTATTCTGCTGCTGTTGGGTGAAGTGTTCTGTTTATGTCTTTTAGGTCTAGTTGGATTAGAGTATTTTCAAGTCTTCTATTTCCTTATTGATCTTCTGTCTGGATGTTCTATTCATTATTGAAAGCAATAATTGATGTCGCCTACTATTAACATAGAACTAGCTATCTCTCCTTTCAAATCTGTTAATATTTGCTTCATATATTTTGGGGCTTTGCTATTAGGTGCATGCATGTTTACAATTGTTATGTCTTCCTGCTTAATTGACCCCTTTAAGGGTATATAATGAACTTCTTTATCCCTCATAAAAGTTTTTGACTAAAAGTCTGTTTTGTCCAATATTAGGATAGTTAGCCCAGCTCTTTTT
>JAQZBX010040093.1:0-22791 GCA_029593785.1 Cabassous unicinctus | reverse complement strand
AACCACTGCCTTGGTTTAGCCTTTGGTTAAAGCTGTGTGTTGACATGTGGTGAAAGCAAGGGCATAGCAGTGAAAGCAACAAGAAACTTACTTACCTTTAAAACTTGAAGAAACTGCTGCATTCACAGAGAATTAGGTGAATCCAGTGTCTGGAAATTGATTGAAAGTGAATACACATGCAAATTAGCCAATGAAACAAGTTTCTTTATGGGTTTTCTAAAGCAAAGTACTCACTGCATTAAGAGAGCATTAAGGAAAAGCACTCTTTTCAAGTTGATTGTAATTGAAAACACATGCATAACAGTGTAAGAAACAAGAATCTTACTTTGATTTCAAAACTGAGGAACCAGCAGATTTGGCTGAGAAAAAGCAGTGTTTTGACATTGATTGTAAGTGAAAAAAACGGGAATAGCTGCCAATATGATTACTATATAGCTTAGGATGAAAACTGAAGAAACAAGTGCTTTGGCACAGCATTAGGTAAAAGTAGTCTTTTCACAATCATAACGATTGAAAGCAAGCACATAGCATCCAAGCTAATAAGCAACTTAATTAAATTTCAAAGCTAAATTAACTGCTGCATTCACAGCCTGTTAAGGAAAACCAATGTTTTCCAGATGAATTTCAGTAAAAACACAGGCACACAAGCCAATAAAAGGCAAACATTATTTAGGATTGTGAACTGAAGAAACAACTGCTTTGGATTAGAATTGGGTAAAATCCGTGTGTTGACATGTTAGTGAAATCAAGAGCATAGCAGTCAAACAAACAAGTATCTTACTTAACTTTCGAAGTTGAATTAACTGCTGCATTCACTGCCTGTTATGTGAAACCAGTGTTTTGAAGATGAATTTAAGTGAAAACACAGGCATAGCATTAAATAAAACACAAACTTTATTTAGGATTTTAAGTGAAGAAACCACTGACATGTCTAAGCATTAGTTAAAGCCATGTGTTGACATGTGAGTCAAAGGAAGGGCATAGCTCCCAAACAAACAAGAATCTTATTTACCATTCAAACTTGAAGTAACGACTGCATTCACAGAGAGTTAAGTGAAACCAGTGTCTTGAAATTGATTGTAAGTGAATACACATGCAAATTAGCCAATGAGACAAGTTTTTCTTTTGATTTTCTAAAGCAAAGTTCTCACTGCAATCAGCCAGCGTTAGGGAACAGCAGTGGTTTCAAGTTGATTGTAATTGAAAACACATGCTTAGCTATGCAAGAAACAAGAATCTTTCCTATGTTTGAAATGTGAGGAACCGGCATCTTTAGCAGATTAAAACCAGTGTTTTAACATTCATTGTAATTGAAAACAAGTGCATAGCTGCCAATGTAATGGGTATTTTGCTTAGTTTTGAAAACGGAAGAAACCGGTGTTTTGGCATAGCATTAGGTAAAACCAGTGTATTTACATTGATAATAAGTGAAAGCAAGCACATAACAGCCAAACAAGTATCTTACTTAACTTTCAAAGTTGAATTAACTGTTGCATTAACTGCCTTTTATGAGAAACCAGGATTTTGAAGATGTATTTAAGTGAAAACACAGGCATTGCAGCAAATAAAAGACAAACCTTATTTAGGAATGTAAAGTGAAGAAACCACAGCCTAGGGTTAGCATTAGTTAAAATCTGCGTGTTGACATGTGAGTGAAACCAATGACATAGTAGTCAAAAAACAAGAATCTTACTTACCTTTTAAACTTGAAGTAACTACTGCATTCACAGTGAGTTATGTGAAACCAGTACCTTGAAATTGATTTTAAGTGAAAACACATGCAAACCACCCAATGAAAGAAGTTTCCTTTTTCTTTTCTGAAACAAAGAATTCACTGCATTCAACCAGTGTTCAGGATATGAAGTGTTTTCAAGTTGATTGTAATTGAAAACACATGCTTAGCAGTGTAAGAAAGAAGAATCTTACGTAGGTTTCCAAAGTGAGGAACTGGGATCTTTGGCAAAGTAAAAGCAGTGTTTTGCATTCATTGTAATTGAAAACAAGTGCATAGCTGCCAATGTAATGAGTATATTGCTAAGTTTTGAAAACTGAATAACGAGTGTTTTGGCACAGCATTAGGTAAAAGCAGTGTTTTTACAATGATAATGAGTGAAAGCAAGTGCACAGCATGCAAACAAATAAGTATCTTACCTAACTTTCAAAGCTGAAGTAACTTCTGCATTCACAGCCTGTTAGTTGAAACCAGTGTTTTGAACATGAATTTAAATGAAAACACAAGCGGAGCATCAAATAAAACACAAATCTTATTTATTTTGAAAAGTGAAGAATCCACTGCATTGGCTTTGCCTTAGGTAAATTCCGTGAGTTGACATGTGAGTGAAAGCAAGGGCATAGCAGCCAAACAAATAAGAATCTTACTTACCTTTCAAACTGGAAGTGCCTACTGCATTCACAGAGAGTTAGGTGAAACCGGTGTCTTGAAGTTGATTGTAAATGAATACACATGCCAATCGGCCAATGAAACAAGATTTTTTTCTTAAAGCAATGAACTCAATGCATTCAACCAATGTTAGGGAATAGCAGTGTTTTCAATTTGATTGTAATTGAAAACACACGTATAGCATTGTAAGAAAGAAGAATCTTACTTAGATTTCCAAAGTGAGGAAATCACAGCTTTGGCAAAAGCAGTGTTTTGACATTGATTGTTAGTGAAAACAAGTTCATAGCTTCCAATGTAAGGAGTATATTTGGTAATTTTTAAAACAGAAGGAACCAGTGATTTGGCATAGTATTAGGTAAAAGCAGAGTTTTTACATTGATAATGAGAGAAAGCAAGTGCATAGCACCCAAACAAACAAGTATCTCACTTAATTTTCAAAGTTGAATTAACTGCTGCATTCACAGCCTGTTATGGGAAACCAGTGTTTTGAAGATGAAATTAAGTTAAAACACAGGCATAGAATCAAATAAAAAAAATCTTGTTTAGGATTGTAAAGTAAAGAAACCACTGCATTGGCTTAACATTAGGTAAATTCCATAGACATTGAGTGAAATCAAGGGCATAGCATCCAAAAAAACAGGAATCTTTCTTACCTTTCAAACTTGAAGGAACTACTGCATTTACAGAAAGTTAGGTGAACCAGTGCGTTGAAATTGATTTTAAGTGAATACACATCCAAATCAGCCAATGAAACAAATTTCCTTTTAGGTTTTCTGAAGAAAAGAACTCCCTGCATTCAACCAGCTATAAAAAAGCAGAGTTTTGAAGTTGATAGTAATTGAAAACACATGCTTAGCATTGTAAGAAACAAGAATCACGTTTCGATTTCCAAAGTGAGGTACCGGCAGCTTAGGGAAAGTAAAAGCAGTGTTTTGACATTCATTATAATTGAAAACAAGTGCATAGCTGCAAATGTATTGAGTATATTGCTTAGTTTGGAAACCGAAGAAACCAGTGTTTTGGCATAGTATTAGGTAAAAACACTGTTTTTACATTTTTAATGAGTGCAAGCAAGTGCATAGCAGCCAAACAATCAAGTATCTTACTTTATTTTCAAAGTTGAATTAACTGCTGCATTCACAGCCTGTTACTGGAAACCAGTGCTTTGAAGATGAATTTAGTGAAAACACAGGAATAGCAGCAATTAAAAGAGAGATATTAATTACGAGTGTAAAGTGAAGAAAACACTGCATTGGCTTGGCATTAGGTAAAATCCATGTGTTGACATGTGGCTGAAAGCAAGAACAAAGCAAACAAATAAACAAGAATCTTACTTACCTTTCAAACTTGAAGGAAC
The DNA here is from genome assembly GCA_029593785.1 of Cabassous unicinctus. Lineage (NCBI taxonomy): Eukaryota > Metazoa > Chordata > Mammalia > Cingulata > Chlamyphoridae > Cabassous > Cabassous unicinctus. The sequence continues at coordinate 19,033 of JAQZBX010040093.1, read as the reverse complement.
TACTGGATTCACAGAGAGTTATGAGAAACCAGTGAGTTGAAATTGATTTCATGTGATTACAAATGCAAATCAGCCAATAAAATAAGTTTCCTTCTTGGTTTTCTGAAGCAAAGAACTCACTGCATTCATCCAATGTTAGTAAAAAGCAGTGTTTTCAATTTTATTGTAATTGAAAACACATGCTTAGCAGTGCAAGAAACAAGAATCTTACTTAGGTTTCAAAATGAGGAACCGGCAGCTTTGGCAGAGTAAAAGCAGTGGTTGGTCATTGGTTGTAAATGAAAACAAGTGTATAGCTGGAAACGTAAGAAGTATATTGCTTAGTTATGAAAACTGAACTCACCAGAATTTTGGCACACCACTAGGTAAAAACAGTGTTTTTACATTGATAATGAGTGAAAGCAAGTGCACAGCTTCCAAACAAAAAAGTATCTTACGTAACTTTCAAAGTTGAATTAACTGCTGGATTCATAGCCTATTACAGGAAACCAGTGTTGTGATGATGAATTTAAGTAAAAACACAGGCATAGCAGCAAATAAAAGACAAATCTTATTTAGTTTTCTAAAGTAAAGAAACCACTGCTCTGGCTTAGCCTTAAGCAAAAGCTGAGTGTTGACATGTGAGTGAAAACAAGGGCCTACCAACCAAACAAAAAAGAATCTTTCTTACCTTTCAAAGTTGAAGTAACTACTGCATTCGGAGAGAGTTATGTGAAACCAGTGTCTTGAAATTGTTTGTAAATGAATACACATGGAAATCAGCCAATGAGAAAAGTTTTTTTTTTGTTTTCTAAAGCAAGGAAACAAGGCATTCAGCCAACCTTAAGGAAAAGCAGTGTTTTCAAGTTGATTGTAATTTAAAACACATGTATTGACTTGTAAGAAACAGAAATCTTACTTACATTTCAAAACTGAGGAACCGGCAGCTTTGGCATAGTAAAAGCAGGGATTTGACATTCATTGTAAGTGAAAACAAGTGCATAGTTGCCAATGTAATGAGTATATTGCTTAGTTTTGAAAACTGAAGAAACCAGTGTTTTGGCATAGTATTACATAAAAGCAGTGTTTTTACATTGATAATGAGTGAAAGCAAGCGCATAGCAGCCAAATAAATGCATAACTTACTGAACTTTCAAAGTTGAATTAACTGCTGCATTCACAGCCTGTTATGGGAAACCAGTGTTTTGAAGATGAATTGAAGTGAAAACACAGACAGCGCAGCAAATAAAAGACAAATCTTATTAAGTTTTGAAAAAGTGTAGAAACCACTGCATTGGATTAGCCTTAGGCAAAAGCTGTGTGGTGATATGTGATTGAAAGCAAGAGCATAGCAGCAAAACAAACAAGATCTTACTAACCTTTCAAACTTGAATTAACTGCTGCTTTCACAGAGAGTTAGGTGAAACCAGTGTCATGAAGTTGTTTGTAAATGAATAAACATGCAAACAAGCCAATGAAACAAGGGTATTTTTTGGTTTTCCAAAGCAAAGAACTCCATGCATTCAGCCAAAATTAGGGAAAAGCAGTGTTTTCAAGTTAATTGTAATTGAAAACACATGTATAGCATGGTAAGAAGTTAGAATGTTACTTAGATTTCAAAAGTGTGGAACCGGCAGCTTGAAAATAGTAAAAGCATTGTTTTGCCATTCAATGTAAGTGAAAACAAGTGCACAGATTACAATGTAATGAGTATTTTGCTTAGTTTTGAAAACTGAAGAAACCAGTGTTCGGCAAAGTATTAGGTAAAAGCAGTGTTTTTACATTGATAATGAGTGAAAGCAAGTGCATAGCAGCCATACAAATAAGTATAATACTTAACTTTCAAAGTTGAATTAACTGCTGCATTCACAGCCTGTTATGGGAAACGAGTGTTTTGAAGATGAATTTAAGTGAAAACAGAAGCATATCAGCAAATAAAAGACAAATCTTATTCAGTTTTGTAAAGTGAATTAACCACTGCTTTGGCTCAGCCTTAGGCAAAATCTGTGTGTTGACATGTGAGTGAAAGCAAGGGCATAGCTTCCAAACAAACAAGAATCTTCCTTAGCTTTAAAACTTGAAGTAACTACTGCATTCACAGAGAGTTAAGTGAAACCAGTGTCTTGAAGTTGCCGATAAATGAATATACATGAAAATTAGCCAAACAAACAAGTTTCTTTTTTGGTTTTGTAAAGCAAAGAGCTCAATGCATTCAGCCAACGTTAGGGAAAAGCAGTGTTTTCAAATTGATTGTAATTGAAAACACATATATAGCACTGTAAGAAACAAGAATCTTACTTAGATTTTGAAAGTGAGGACCCGGCTGTTTTGGCATAGTAATCGCAGTGTTTTGCCATTCATTGTAAGTAAAAACAAGTGCATAGCTGTCAATGTAATGAGTATTTTGCTTAGTTTTGAAAACTGAAGAAACCAGTGTTTTGGCATAGTATTAGTTTAAAGCAGTGTTTTTACATTGATAATGAGGGAAGCAAGCGCACAGCAGCCAAACAAACACGTATATTACTAAATTTTCAAAGTTAAGTTACCTGCTGCATTCACAGCCTGTTATGGGAGACCAGTGTTTTGAAGATGAATTTCAGTGTAAACAAAGGCATAGCTGCAAATAAAAGAGAAATCTTATTTAGTATATAACGTGAGGAAACCACTTTATTTGCTTAGACTTAGGCAAATCCTGTTTGCTGGCATGTTAGTGATAGCAAGCGCTTAGCAGCCAAAAAAAAAAGGCTCTTACTTACCTTTCAAACTTGAAGTAACCCCTGCTTTCACAAGGATTAGGTCAAACCAGTGTTTTGAAGTTGTTTGTAAATGAATTCACATGCAAATCAGCCAATGAAACAAGTTATTTTTTGGTTTTCTAAAGCAAAGAACTCAATGCATTCAGCCAACCATAGGGAAAAGCAGCGTTTTCAAGTTGATTGTAATTGAAAACACATGTAGAGAATGGTAAGAAACAAGAATCTTAAATAGGTTTCGAAAGTGAGGCCCCGGCAGCTTTGGCATAGTAATAGCAGTGTTTTGATATTCATTGTATGTGAAAACAAGTGCATAGTTGCCAATTTAATGAGTATATTGCTAAGTTTTGAGACCTGAAGAAACCATTGTTTTGGCATAGTAATAGGTAAAAGCATTGTTTTTACATTGATAATGAGTGTAAGCAAGTGCATAGCAGGTAAACAAACAATTGTCTTACTTATCTTTCAAAGTTGAATTAACTGTTGCATTCACAGCCTGTTATGGGAAACCAGGGTTTTGAAAATGAAATAAATGAAAACACAGACATAGATGCAAATAAAAGACAAAACTTATTCAGTTTTGTAAAGTGAAGAAACCACTGCATTGGCTTAGCATTAGGCAAAAGCTGTGTGTTGACAAGTGAGGGAAAGCAGGAGCATAGCACCCAAACAAACAAGAATCTTACTTACCTTTCAAACTTGAAGTAACCACTGCATTCACAGAGAGATAAGTGAAAGCAGTGTCTGGAAGTTGATTGTAAATGAATACACATGAAAAACAGCAAATGAAACAAGTTTATTTTTTGTTTTCTAAAGCAAAGAACTCAATGCATTCAGCCCAGGTTAGGGAAAAGCAGTGTTTTCAAGTTGACTTTAATTGAAAACACATGTATAGCATTGTAAGAAAGAAGAATCTTACTTAGAATTCGAAAGAGAGGAATCGTCAGCTGTGGTGAAGTAAAAGCAGTGTTTTATCATTCATTGTAAGTAAAAACAAGTGCATAGCTGACAATGTAATGAGTGTATTGCTTAGTTTTGAAAACAGAAGGAACCAGTGTTTTGGCATCCTATTAAGTAAAAGCAGTGTTTTTACATTGATAATGTGTGAAAGCAAGGGCATAGCAACCAAACAAACAGCTATCTTACTTAACTTCCAAAGTTGAATTGACAGCTGCATTCACAGCCTGTTATGGGAAACCAGTGTTTTGAAGATGAATTTAAGTGGAACCACAGGCACAGCAGCAAATAAAAGACAAATCTTACTTAGTTTTGGAAAGTGAAGAAACCAATACATTGGCTTAGCCTTAGACAAAAGCTTTGTTTTGACATGTGAGAGAAAGATGAATTTAAGTGAAAACACAGTGAATTTAAGTGAAAACATAGCAGCAAATAAAAGACAAATCTTATTTAGTTTTGTAAAGTGAAGAAACCACTGCATTTGCTTAGCCTTAGGTAAAATCTGTGTGTTGACATTAAAGTGAAAGCAAGGGCATAGCAAGCAAACAAACAAGAATCTTACTTACTGTATTCACAGATGGTTAGGTGAAACCAGTGTCTTGAATTTGATTGTAAATGAATACACATATAAACCCGCCAATGAAATAAGTTTCTTTTTTGGTTTTCTAAAGCAAATAATACAATGCATTCAGCCAATGTTAGGGAAAAGCAGTGTTTTCAAATTGATTGTACTTGAAAACACATGCATAACATTGTAAGAAAAAAGAATCTTACTTAGATTTCCAAAGTGAGGAACTGGCAGCTTTGGCATAGTAAAAGCAGTGTTTTGATATTAATTGTAAGTGAAAACAAGTGCATAGCTGCCAATGTAATGAGTATATTGCTTTCTTTTGAAAACTGAAGAAACAAGTGTTTTGGCAGAGCATTATGTATAAGCAGTGTGTTTACACTGATAATGAGTGAAAGCAAGCGCATAGCAGCCAAATGATCAATTATATTACTTAACTTCCAATTTGAATTAACTACTGCATTCACAGCCTTTTTTAGGGAACAGTATTTTGAAGGTGAATTTAAGTGAAAGGGCAGGTGTAGCATCAAATAAAAGATAAATCTTATTTAGCTTTGTAAAGTGAAAAACCCACAGCTTTGACTTAGCCTTAAGTAAAAGCTGTGTGTTGACATGTGAGTGAAAGCAAGGGCAAAGCATCCAAACAAACAAGAATCTCACTTACCTTTCAATCTTGAAATAACTACAGCATTCTCAGAGAGTTAGGTGAAACCAGGGTTTTGAAGCTGTTTGTAAATGAATACACATGCAATCAGCCAATGAAACAATTTTCTTTTATGGTTTTCTGAAGCAAAGAACTCAATGCATTCCGCCAAAGTTAGGGAAAAGCAGTGTTTTCAAGTTGATTGTAATTGAAAACACATGTATAGCATTGTAAGAAGCAAGAATCTTACTTAGATTTCAAAAGTGAGGAACCAGCAGCTTTGGCATAGTAAAAGCACTGTTTTGACTTTCATTGTAAGTGAAAACATATACATAGCTGCCAATGTGATGAGTATATTGCTTAGTTTTGGAAACTGAAGAAACCAGTATTTTGGCATAGTATTAGGTAAAAGCAATGTTTCTACATAAATAATGAATGAAAGCAAGCGCCAAGGAGCCAAAGAAACAGGCATCGTACTTAACTTTCAAAGTTGAATTACCTGCTGCATTCAGAGACTATTATGGGGAACCAGGGTTTTGAAGATCAATTTAAGTGAAAACACAGGCAAAGCAGCAAATAAAAGAAAAATCTTATTTAGTTTTTAATGTGAAGTAACCACTGCATTGGCTTAGGCTTTGGTAAAAGCATTGCGATGACATGTGAGTAAAAACAAGGGCATAGCAGCCAAACAAAGAAGAATCTTACTTACCATTCAAACTTGAAGCAAGTACTGCATTCACAGAGAGTTAGGTTGAACCTGGGTCTTTAAGTTGTTTTGTAAATGAATACAGATGCAAATCAGCCAACGAAACAAGTTTCATTTTTGGTTTTCTAAAGCAAAGAACTCTATGCATTCTGCCAAAGTTAGGGAAAAGCAGTGTTTTCAAGTTGATTGTAATTGAAAAAACATGTATAGCATTGTAAGAAACAAGAATCTTACTTAGATTCGTAAGTGAGGACCTGGCAGCTTTGGCAGAGTAAAAGCAGTGTTTGCCATACATTGTAAGTGAAAACAAGTGCATAGCTGCCAACGTAATGAGTATATTGCTCAGTTTTGAAAACTGAAGAAGCCAGTGTTTTGGCATATTATTAGGTAAAAGCAGTGTTTTTACATTGACAATTAGTGAAAGCATGTGCATGCAGGCCAAACAAACAGCTGTCTTAGTTAACTATCAAAGTTGTATTACCTGTTGCATTCACAGCCTGTTAAAGGAAACAACTGTTTTGAAGATGAATTTAAGTGAAAACACAGGCATAGCAGCAAATAAAAGACAAATCTTATTCAGTTTTGTGAAGTGAAGAATACTTGCATTGGCTTCGCCTTAGGTAAAACCTGTGTATGTACAAGTGTTGAAAGCAAAGGCATAGCAGTCAAAGAAACAAGAATCTTTCCTAACATTCAACCTTGATGTAACTACTGCATTCACAGGCAGTTAGGGGAAACCAGCGTCTTGAAGTTGTTTATAAATGAATACACATGCAAAACATCCCATGAAACAACTTTGTTTTTTGGTTTTTTAAAACAAAGAACTCAATGCATTCAGCCAACGTTAGAGAAAAGCAGTGTTTTCAAGTTGATTGCAATTGAAAACACATGATTAGCATTGTAAGAAACAAGAATCTTACTAAGATTTCAAAAGTGAGGAACCGGCAGATTTGGTGTAGTTAAAGCAGTCATTTGACCTTCATTGTAAGTTAGAATAAGTGCATACCTGCCAAAGTAATGAGTATATTGCAAAGTTGAAAATTGTGCAAAACAGTGTTTTGGCATAATATTAAATAAAAGCAGTGTTTTTACTAAATAGTGAGTGAAAGCAAGTGCAGAGGAGCCAAACCTACAAGTATCTTACTTAATTTTCAAAGTGGAATTAACTGCTGAATTCACAGCCTGTTACAGGAGACCAGTGTTTAAATATGATTTTAAGTCAAAACACAGGAACAGCAGCAAATAAAAGGCAAATCTTATTTAGTTTTGTAAAGTGGAGAAACCACTGCATTGGCTTAGACTTTCGTAAAAGCTGTGTGTTGACATCTGAGTGAAAGAAAGTGCATTACAGCCAAAGAAATTAAGTAAGAATCTTATTTAATTTTCAAACTTGAATTAACTACTGCATTCACAGAGAGATAAGTGAATGCAGTGTCTTGAAGTTGATTGTAAATGAATACACATTAAAACAGCCAGTGAAAAAAGACTATTTTTGGTTATCTAAGAACGCAATGAACGCAATGCATTCAGCCAAAGTTATGGAAAAGCAGTGTTTTCAAGTTGATTGTAATTGAAAATAGATGTATAGCATTGCAAGAAACAAGAATCTTACTTAGATTTCCAAAGTGAGGAACTAGCAGCTTTGGCATTGTAAAAGCAGTTATTTGACCTTCATTGTAAGTGAGAATAAGTGCAAAGCTGCCAATGTAATGAGTATGTTTTTTAGCTTTGAAAACTGAAGAAACAAGTGTTTTGGCATAGTATTAGGTAAAAGCAGTGTTTTTACATGATAATGAGTGAAAGCAAGTATATAGAAGCCAAAAAAAACACAAGTATCTTACTTATCATTCAAAGTTGAGTTAACTGCTGCATTCACAGCTGGTTATGGGAAACCAGTGTTTTGAAGATAAATTTAAGTGAAAACACAGGTATAGCAGAAAATAAAATGCAAATCTTATTTAGTTTCCTAAAGTGAAAACACTGCATAGGCTTAACCTTAGGTAAAAGCTCTGTGTTGACATGGGAGTGAAAGCAAGGGCATAGCAGCCAAGCAAACAGGAATCTTACTTACTTTTCAAACATTAAGTAACTACTGCATTCATAGAGAGTTAAGTGAAACCAGTGCCTTGAAATTGATTTTAATTGAATACACATGCAAATCAGCCAATGAAAGAAGATTCCTTTGTGGTTTTCTGAAGCAAAGAACTATCTGCATTCAACCAGCATTCAGAAAATGCAGTGTTTTCAAGTTGATTGTAATAGAAAACACATGCTTAGCAGTGTAAAAAAGAAGAACCATATGTAGGTTTTGAAAGAAAGGAACTGGCAGCTTTGGCAGAATAAAAGCAGTGGTTTGTAATTCATTGTAAGTGCTAACCAGTGAATAGCTGCCAATGTAAGAGTATATTGCTTAGTTTTGAAAAGTGAAGAAACCTGTGTTTTGGCATAATATTAGGTGAAAGCAGTGTTTTTACATTGATAATGAGTGAAAGCAAGTGTATAGCAGCCAAAAAACAATTATCTTACTTAAGTTTCAAATTTGAATGAACTTCTGAATTCACAGTCTGTTTTAGGAAACCAGTGTTTTGCAGATGGATTTAAGTGAAAACACAAGCATAGCAATAAATAAAACACAAATCTTATTCAGGTTTGTAAAGTGAAAAAACCACTGGCTAGTCTTAGCATTAGTTAAAGCCGAATGTTGACATGTGAGTTGACGCAAGGGCATAGCTAACAAACAAACAAGAATATTATTTACCTTTCTAAATTGAAGTAATGACTGCATTCAAAGAGAGTTAGGTGAAACCAGTGTCTTGAAATTTATTGTAAGTGAATACACATGCAAATCAGCAAATGAAACAGGTTTATTTTTTGATTTTTTAAAGCAAAGATCTCACTGCATTCACCCAGTGTTAGGGAAAAGCAGTTTTTCAAGTTGATTGTAATTAAAAACACATGCTTAGCTGTGTAAGAAACCAGAATCTTAATTAGGTTTCAAAAGTGAAGTACCGGCACCTTTGGAAGATTAAAAGCAGTGATTTGATATTCATTGTAAGTGATAACCAGTGAATAACTGCCAATGCAAAGAGTATATTGCTTGGTTTTGAAAACTGAAGAAACCTGTGTTTAGGCATTGCATTAGGTAAGAGCATGGTTTTCACATTGATAATGAGTGAAAGCAAGTGCAGAGCAGACGAAGAAATAAGTATCTTACTTAACTTTCAAAGCAGAAATAACCACTGCATTCACATCCTGTTAGTTGAAACCAGGTTTTGAACATGAATTTAAATGAAAACACAAGCATAACATCAAATAAAGCACAAATCTTATTTAGTTTTGTAAAGTGAAGAAACCACTGCATTGGCTTAGCCTTAGGTGAAAGCCGTGATTTGATGTGTGATTGAAAGCAAGGGCATAGCAGCCAAAAAAAAAAAAAAAAAACAAGAATCTTACTTACCTTTCAAACTTCAATTAACTACTGAATTCACAGAGAGTTAGGTGAAACCAGTGTCCTGAATTTGATTGTAAATAAATACACATGCAAATCAGCTAAAGAAACAAGAATCCTTTTTGGTTTTCTAAAGCAAAGTACTCAATGCATTGAGCCAACGTTAGGAAATAGCAGTGTTTTCAAGTTGATTGTAATTGAAAACACATGTATAGCATTGTAAGAAACAAAGATGTTACTTAGATTTACAAAGGGAGAGACCGGCAGCTTTGGCAAAGTAAAAGAAGTGTTTTGACATTCATTGTAAGTGAAAACAATTGCATAGATGCCAATGTAATGAGCTTATTGCTTAGTATTGAAAACTGAAGAAACCAGTGTTTTGGCATAATATTAGGTAAAAGCAGAGTTTTTACATTGATAATGAGTGAAAGCAAGTGCATAGCAGCCAAAAAAAAAAAAAAAACAAGTATCTTACTTAATATTCAAAGTTAATTAACTGCTGCATTCACAGCCAGTTAGGGGAAACCAGTGTTTTGATGATGACTTAAGTTAAAACACAGGTAAAGCAGCAAATAAAAAGAAATCTTATTTAGGATTGTAAAGTGAAGAAAACACTGCCTTGGCTTAGCATTAGGTAAAATCCGTATGTTGACATGGGGTGAAAGCATGGACATAGCAGCCAAACAAACAAGAACTTTACTTACCTTCCAAACTTTAAGAAACTACTGCATTCACAGAGAGTTAGGTGAAACCAGTGCCTTGAAATGGATTCTAAGTGAACCCACATGCAAATCAGTGAATGAAACAAGTTTCCTTTTTGGTTTTCTGAAGCAAAGAACTCCCTGCTTTCAACCAGGTTCAGGAAAAGCAGTGTTTCCAAGCTGATTGTAATTGAAAACTCATGCTTAGTAGTGTAAGAAACAAGAACCTTACTTCGGTTTTTATTTGATGTACCGGCTGGTTTGGCAGCATAAAAGCAGTGGTGGGTCATTCAATGTAAGTTATAACAAGAAAATAGCTGTCAATGTAAGGTCGATACTGCTTAGTTTTGAGAACTGAAGAAACCAGTGTTTTTTCATAGCATTAGGTAAAAGCAGTGTTTTTACATTGATAATCAGTGACAGCAACGCACACAGCCCAACAAATAAGTACATTACTTAATTTTAAAAGTTGAATTAACTGCTGCATTCACAGCCTGTTAGGTGAAACCAGTGTTTTGAACACGAATTTAAATGAAAACCCAGGCATAGCATCAAATAAAACGCAAATCTAACCTTGTTTTGTAAAGTGAAGAAACCAGTTCATTGGCATAGCCTTTGGTAAATCTGTGTGTTGACATATGAGTGACAGCAAGGGCATAGCAGCCAAACAAACAAGAATCTTACTCACCCTTCAAACATGAAGTAACTACTGCATTCACTGAGAGTTAGGTGAAACCAGTGTTTTGAAGTTGATTGTAAATGAATACACATGCAAATCACAAATGAAAGAAGTTTTTTGTTTTTGATTTCTGAAGCAAAGACCTCCCTGCATTCAACGAGCATTCAGACAAAGCAGTGTTTTCAAGTTGATTGTAATTGAAAACACATGTATACCATGGTAAGAAACAAGAATCTTACATACATTTCAAATTCAGGGACCGGCAGTTTTAGCAGAGTAAAAGCAGTGATTGGCCATTCATTGTAAGTGATAACAAGTGAATAGCTGCCAAAGTAAGGAGTATATTGCTTAGTTTTGAAAACTGAAGAAACCAGTCTTTTGGAATAGCATTAGGTGAGAGCAGTGTTTTCATATTGATAATGAGTGAAAGCAAGCACACAGCAGCCAAACAAACAAGAATCTTACTTAACTTTCAAAGTTGAATTAACCTCTGCATTCACAGCCTGTTACAGGAAACCAGTGTTTTGAACATGAATTTAAATGAAAACAGAGGCATAGCATCAAATAGAACACAAATCTTATCTAGTTTGGTAAAGTGAAGAAACCACTCCCTAGGATCAGGCTTAGGTCAAAGCTGTGTGTTGACGTGTGTTTGAAAGCAATGACATAGCAGCCGAACAAATAAGAATTATACTTATCTTTCAAACTTGAAGTAACTACTGCATTCACAGAGAGTTAGGTGAAACCAGTATCTTGAGTTTGATTGTAAATTAAAACAAATGTAACTTAACCAATGAAAGAAGTTTCTTTTTTGGATTTCTAAAGCAAAGAACTCAAAGCATTCAGCCAACGTTAGGCAAGAGCAGTGTTTTCAAGTTGATTTTAATTGAAAACACATGCTTAGCAGTGTAACAAACAAGAATTCTACAAATGTTTCAAAAGTGAGGACCCGGCAGTTTTGGCAGAGTAAAAGCATTGGTAGGTCATTCGTTGTATGTGATAACAATTGAAAGTTGTCAATGTAAGGAGTATATTGCTTATTTTTGAAAACTGAAAAAACCAGTGTTTTGGCATAATATTAGGTAAAAGCAGTGTTTTTACATTGATAAAAAGTGAAAGCAAGTGCATATAAGCAAAACAATCAAGTATCTTATTTAACGTTCAAAGTTGCATTAACTGCTGTATTCACAGCCTGTTAGGTGAAACCAGTGTTTTGAACATGAATTTAAATGAAAGCACAGGCATAGCCTCAAAAAAAACACAAATCTTATTTAGTTTTTTAAAGGGAAGAAACCACTGTATTGGCTTAGCATTAGGTAAAACCAGTGTTTTTACATCAATGAGGAGTGAAAGAAAGCACACAGCACCCAAACTAAAAAGTGTCTTGCTTAACATTCAAAATAATTTAACTGCTGCATTCACAGTCTGTTACAGGAGACCAGTGTTTTGAAGATGAATTTAATTGAAAACAGAGGCATAGCAGCAAATAAAAGACAAAACTTATTTAGAATTGTAATGTGAAGAAAACACAGCATTGGCTTACCATTAGTTAAATCCGTGTGTGGACATGTGAGTGAAAGCAAGGACAAAGCAGCCAAACTAACAAGAATCTTACTTACCTTTCAAACTTGAAGTAACTACTGAATTCACAGAGAGTTAGGTGAAACCGGTGTCTTGAAGTTGATTGTAAATTAATAGCCATGATAATTTGCCAATGAAAATGGTTTCTTTTTTGGATTTCTATAGCAAAGAACTCAATGCATTCAGCCAACGTTAGGGAAAAGCAGTGTTTTCCAGTTGACTGTAATTGAAAACACAAGTATAGCATTGTAAGAAACAAAAATCTTACTTAGAATTTGAAAGTGAGGTGTTCGCAGCATTGGCATAGTAAAGGCAGTGTTTTGATATTCATTGTAGGTGAAAACAAGCACATATTTGTCAATGTAATGAATATATTGCTAAGATTTGAAACTGATGAATCCAGTGTTTTGGCATAGTATTAGTTAAAAGCAGTTTTTTTACAATGATAATGATAAAAGCAAGCACATAGCAGCCAAACAAACAAGTATCTTATTTAATTTTCATAGTTGAATTAACTGCTGCATTCACCACCTGTTATGGGAAATAGTGTTTTGAACATGATTTTAAGGGAAAACACAGTCATAGCAGCAAATAAAAGACAAATCATATTTAGGATTGTAAAGTGAAGAAAACCCTGCAGTAGCTTAGCATTAGAAAAAATCCGTGTGTTGACATGTGAGTGAAAGCAAAGAAAGAGAAACCAGATGAACAAGAATCTTACTTACCGTCCAAACTTGAAATTACTACTGCTTTCACATAGAGTTACGTGAAAATAGTGTCTTGAAGTTGATTGTAAATGAATACACATGCAAATCAGCCAATGAAAGAAGATTCTTTTTTGGTTTCCTGAAGCAAAGGACTCCCTGCATTCAACAAGCATTCAGACAAAGCAGTGTTTTAAAGTTGAATGTATTTGAAAACACATGTATACCATGGCAGGGAACAAGAATCTTACTTAGGTTTCAAATTGAGGGAGAAGTAGTTTTGGCAGAGTAAAAGCAGTGGGTGGTCATTCATTGTAAGTGATAAAAAGTGAATATCTGCCAAAGTAAGAGCATATTGCTTAGCTTTGAAAACTGAAGAAACCAGTGTTTTGGCATAGCATTAGCCAAAAGCAGTTTTTTTACATTAATAATGAGTGAAAGCAAGTGCACAGCAGGCAAATAAATAAGTATCTAATTAACTTTCAAAGACGAATTAACTGTGAATTAGGCATTCACAGCCTGTTATGTGAAACCAGTGTTTTGAAGACGAATTTAAGTTAAAACACAGGCATAGGCTCAAATAAAACACAAAACTTATCTAGTTTTTTAAAGTGAAGAAACCACTGCATTCGCTTAGTCTTACATAAAAGCTTTGTGTTGACATGTGAGTGAAAGCAAGGGCATAGCAGCCAAACAAACCAGAATCTTACTTACCTTTCAAACTTGAAGTTACTACTTTATTCACAGAGAGTTAGGTAAACCATTGCCTTGAAATTGATTTCAAGCAAGTACACATGCGAATCAGCAAATGAAACAAGTTTCCTTTTTGGTTTTCTGAAGAAAGACCTCCCTGCATTCAACCAACGTTCATGAAAAGCAGTGTTTCCAAGGTGATTGTAATTGAAAGCACATGCTTAGCAATGTAAGAAACGAGAATTTTACTTAGGTTTCAAATAGAGGAACTGGCAGTTTTGGCAGAGCAAAAACAGTGGTTGATGATTCATTGTATGTAATAACAAGTGAATAGCTGCCATTGTAAGGAGTATATTGGTTAGTGTTGAAAACTGAAGAAACCAGTGTTTTGGCATAGCATTAGATAAAAGTACTGCTTTTACATTGATAATTAGTGAAAGCAAGTGCACAGCAGACTAATATATAAGTACTTAATTAAATATCAAAGTTGAATTAACTGCTGCATTCACAGCCTGTTAGGTGAAATCAGTGTTTTGAAGATGAATTTAAGTGAAAACACAGGCAAAGCAGCAAATAAAAGACAAAACTTATTTAGGGATGTAAGGTGAAGAAACCACTGCATTGGCTTAGCATTAGGTAAAATCCGTGGGTTGTCATATGAGTGAAAGGAAGGACATAGCAGCCAAACAAGAATCTTACGTACTTTTCAAACCTGAAGCAACTTCTGCATTCACAGAGAGTTAGGTGAAACCAGTGTCTTGAGGTTGATAGTAAATGAATACACATGCAAATCAGCCAATAAAACAAGTTTGTGTTTTGATTTTCTAAATCAAAAACTCAATGCATGCAGCCAACTTTAGGGAAAAGCACTGCATTCAAGTTGATTGCAATTGAAAACACATGTATAGCATTGTAAGAAACAGGAATCTTGCTTAGATTTCCAAAGTGAGGAAATGGCAGACTTGCATAATAAAGGCAGTGTTTTGACATTCATTGTAAGTGTAAACAAGTGCAAAACGGCCAATGTAATGAGTATATTGCTTAGTTTTGAAAGCTGAAAGAAACCAGTGTTTTCGCATAGTATTAGGTAAAAGCAGTGTTTTTACAATGATAATGAATAAAACAAGCACATAGCAGGCAAACAACAAGTATCTTATTTAACTTCCATAGTTGAATTATCTGCTGCATTCACAGCCTGTTAAAGGAAATCAGTATTTTGAAGATGAATTTAAGTGAAAACACAGGTATAACATCAAATAAAAGAGAAAACTTATTTAAGATTGTTAAGTGAATAAAACCCTGCTTTGGCTTAGCATTAGGTAACATCTGTGTGTTGACATGTGAGTGAAAGCAAGGGCATATCAGCCAAACAAACAAGAATCTTACTTATCATTCAAAATTGAATTAAATACTAGATTCACAGGGAAGTTATGTGAAATCAGTGTCTTGAGGGTGATAGTAAATGAATACACATGCAAATCAGCCAATGAAACATGTTTATTTTGGTTTTCTGATGCAAAGACCTCCCTGCCTTCAACCAGCATTCAGGAAAAGCAGTGTTTTCAAGTTGATTGTAACTGAAAACACATGTATATCACAGTAAGAGACAGGAATCTTACTTAGGTTTCAAATTGAAGAACCAGCAGTTTTGGTAGAACAAAAGCAGTGGTTGTTCATTCGTTGTAAGTAATAACAAGAGAGTAGTTGTCAATGTAAGGAGTTTATTGGTTAGTTTTTTAAAACTGAAGAAACCAGTGTTTTGGAATAGAATTAGGTAAAAGCAGTGTTTTTACATTGATAATGAGAGAAACCAAGTGCACAGCAGGCAAACAAATAAGTATCTCACTTAATTTTCAAAGCTGAAATAACTGCTGCATTCACACTGTGTTAGTTGAAACCAGTGTTTTGAACATGAATTTAAATGAAAGCACAGGCATTGCATAAAATAAAATGCATATCTTATTTAATTTGGTAAAGTGCAGAAACCACTGCATTGGCTTATCCTTAGGTAAAAGTTGCGTGATGACATGTGAGAGAAAGCAAGAGCATAGCAGCCCAAGACACAAGAATTTTACTGACATTTCAAACTTGAAGTAACTACTGCATTCACAGAGAGTTAGGTGAAACCGGTGTCTTGAAGCTGATTGTAAATGAATACACATGCAAATCAGCCAATGAAACAAGTTCCTTTTTTGGTTTTCTAAAGAAAAGAACTCATTGCATTCAGACAACATTAGGGAAAAGCAGTGTTTTCAAGTTGGTTGCAATTGAAAACACATGTATACCATTGTAAGAAATAAGAATCTTACCTAGATTTCCAAAGTGAGAAACGGCAGCTTTGGCAGAGTAAAAGCAGTGTTTTGACATTCATTGTAAGTGAAAAAAAACTGCATAGCTGCCAATGTAATGAGTATATTGCTTAGTTTTGAAAACTGAAGAAACAAGTGTTTTGGCAAAGTATTAGATAAAAGCAGTGCTTTTACAATGATAATGAGTGAAAGCAAATGTGTTGACATGTGAGTGAATGCAAGGACAAAGCAGCCAAAGAAACAAGAATCTTACTTACCTTTCAAACTTGAAGACACTACTGCATTCAAGGGGAGTTAAGTGAAACCATTGTCTTGAAATAGATTTTAATTGAATACACATGTGAATCAGCCAATGAATCATGTTTCCTTTTTGGCTTTCTGAAGCAAAGAACTCCCTGCATTCAACAAGTGTTCAGGAAAAGCAGTTTTCAAGTTGATTGTAATTGAAAACACATGTAAAGCATTTTAAGAAACAAGAATCTTACTTAGATTTCCAAAGTGAGGAACCGGCAGCTTTGGCATAGTAAAAGCAGTGTTTTGACATTCATTGTAAGTGAAAACAAGTGCATAGCTGCCAATGTAAGGAATATATTTCTTAGTTTTGAAAACTGAAGAAACCAAGGTATTGACATAGCAGTATGTAAAAGCAGTGTTTTTACATTGACAATGAGTGAAGGTAGGTGCACAGGAGTAAAACAAGTGTCTTACTTAACTTTCAAAGTTGAATTAACTGCTGCATTCACAGCATGTTAGATGAAACCAGTGTTTTGAAAATGAATTTAAATGAAAACAGGGGCATAGTATCAAATAAATCACAAATCTTATTTAGTTTTGTAAAGTGAAGAAATGATTGCATTGATTAGCTTTAGGTAAACACTGTGTGTTGACATGGGATTGAAAGCAAGGGCATAGCAGCCAAACAAACAAGAATCTTTCTGACCTTTCAAAATTGAAGGAACAACTGCACTCAAGGAGAGTTAGGTGAATCCAGTGTCTTGAGGTGGATTGTAAATGAATGCACATGCAAATCAGCCAATGAAACAAGTTTCTTTTCTGGTTTTCTAAAGCAAAGAAATCAATGCTTTCAGTCAACGTTAGGGAAAAGCAGTATTTTCAAGTTCAAACAAGAAACAAGAATCTTACTTAGATTTCCAAAGTGAGGAACCGGCAGCTTTGGCATAGTAAAAGCAGTGTTTTGACATTCATTGTAACCAAAAACAAGTGCATACCTGCCAATGTAAGGAGTATATTGCTTAGTTTTAAAAACTGAAGAAACCAGTGTTTTGGCAAAGCAGTAGGTAAAAGCAGTGTTTTGATATTCATGGCATAGTAAAACCAATGTTTTGATATTCATGGTAAGTGAAAACAAGAACATAGCTGCCAATATAATGAATATATTGCTTAGTTTTGAAAACAGAAGAAACCAATGTTTTGGCATAATATTAGGTAAAAGCAGTGTTGTTACATTGAGAATGAGTGAAAGCAAGCGCATAGCAGTCCAAAAACAAGTATCTTACTTAATTTTCAAAGTTGAATTAACTGCTGCATTCACAGCCTGTTCCAGGAAACCAGTGTTGTGAAGATGAATTTAAGTGAAAACACAGGAATAGCACCAAATAAAAGACAAATCTTATTTAGGATTGTAAAATGAAGGAATCAGTGCATTGGCTTAGCATTAGGTAAAATCCATGTGTTAACATGTGAGTGAAAGTAAGGACACAGCAGCCAAACAAATAAGAATCTTACTTACCTTTCAAAATGAAGGAACTGCTGGATTCACAGAGAGTTAGGTGAAGCCAGTGCTTTGAAATTGATTTTAAGTGAATACACATGTGAATCAGCCAATTAAACAATTTTCCTTTTTGGTTTTCTAAAGCAAAGAACTCCCTGCCTTCAACCAGCATTCAGGAAAAGCAGTGTTGTTATCAACTTCATTGTAATTGAAACCACATTCATAGCATTGTAAGAAACAGGAATTATACTTAGATTTCCAAAGTCAGGAAACGGGAGCTTTGGCATAGTAAGAGCTGTGTCTACCATTCATTGTCAGTGAAAACAAGTGCATAGTTCCCAAAGTAATGATCATATTACTTAGTTTTGAAAACTGAAGAAGTGTTTTGATAGTCATTGTAACTGAAAACAAGTGCATAGCTGCCAATGTAATGAGCATATTGCTTAGTTTTGAAAACTGAAGAAACCAGTGTTTTGGCATAATGTTATGTAAAAGCAGTGTTTTTACGTTGATAATTGTGGTATAGGTAACCCGCCCTGCATGTTGGGGCCTGACCTGAGAGCCTGAGTGAGGCAGCTCGGACGGGGATGTCACCATCCGAGCTAATAGGGGCCGGAACGGGCTCTCACTGCCCTCGGTTATGGTGCCAATAGCTGGTACGGGTCCACACTGCCCTCTGCTACGGCGCCAGTGGCCGGCATGGGTTCCCACTGCCCTCGGCATGAATGGAACACAATGGCTTCCTGGGTCATCGCCCGCCATGCAGTGCCACCGGCTCGCCTGCCACGTCAACCTACCCCCCCTCTCTGTCCCTTGGCCTTCCTTATTCCACTCCACCAATGAGAGTTCCTGCCCTAGTTATGGCCTTATATGGACAGCCTTCACCGCACCCTTCCCCGTCCCCAAATCTGCCCCCTTGCCTTAGCAACTGCCTATCCTGGTCAGCCGCCCAATAGAGACCCTCATCCTCAACTGGAGGACTGCCCCCCAGCCTTACCCTATATAAACGTCGTACTTCCTCAATAAAACAGACTTACGCCAGCAGCTCTGTCTCCGTGGTATCTCTTTACCGCGCTGATCTCAGCACACCAGGTTCCCCCCACAGCCGAGCAGTGGAGACCAGGGAGCCGACCTGACGCCGCTCCCTGAGAACCTCCTCACCCTTGCCGTTTCGGAGTGCACGCCGGACGGCCCATATCTAGCCTGTGTCGCCTCGGGCTGCAGCCGGGCTGATCACCCCTCGCCCGAGAGAAAACGACAATTGGCGCCCAACGTGGGGCACTGCCGGCGGGACCACCGCGGCCTTCAGGACCTGGTAAGTGAGCACATGTATCTCGTCATCTTCCTCCAGTTTCCTATCCTCCTTCTCTTTATCTTTCGTGTCTTACACGACCTCTTCCCCCGCGCCTTCGCATCTCCAGTCCTGCCAGTGACCCTTTCCCTCCTCCTACTCGTCCCCCTCTTAGTCCTCCTTTCCGTCCTTCTTTCCCTTTTACTTACCGGACATGGGTGCCTCCTTTTCAAAACACCAGGCGCCTCAGGTCCGGGCCCTTGCAACTCTTCTGGCATGTCATAGGTGT
>JAQZBX010040092.1:0-22790 GCA_029593785.1 Cabassous unicinctus | reverse complement strand
TGTATTCAAAAAACTACAATGCATTGTTAAAAGAAATTGAAAAAGATCTAAATAATTGAAAGAACATTCCATGCTCATGGATTGGAAGACGCTTAAATATCACTAAAATGTCAATTCTACCCAAATTGATATACAGATTCAAAGCAATCTCGATAAAAATTCCACCAGCATTTATTAAATAAATGGAAAACACAATTATCAAATTTACTTGGAAGTGTAAGGGGTCTTGAATAGCCAGAAATATATTAAAAAAGAAAAATGAAGCTGGAGGACTCTCACTTCCAGACTTCAAATCATATTATCTATTTACAGTGGCTAAAAATAGCATGGCACTGGCATAAAGACAGATAGACCAATGGAACCAAATTGATAGTTCAAAAACAGACCCTCATATCTATGGTCAAGCGATTTTTGACAAGCCTGTCAAATCCACCCAGCTTGGGCAGAAGAGTCCATTCAACAAATGGTGCTGGGAGGACTGGATAGCCATAGCCAAAAGAAAGATAAAGGACCCCTATCTCACACCTTATACTAAAATTCACTCAGATGGATCAAAAACCTAAATATAAAAGCAAGAACCATAAAGCTTCTAGAAGAAAATGTAGGAAAACATCTTCAAGACCTGGTGGTAGGTGATGGATTCTCAAAGGAGATAAGAGGAGGGCTGAGATGGACTTCTGATGTTTAATGTATACAGAAGTTTTAATTAACTTTACTGTAAAACTGTTGAAATATATAGAGTTGATGGTAACATATTATAGTGAGTAACAGCTGGTTTATAAACGGGAAAGTGGCTGGAAAAGGGTAAATGTCAATTGACTGGATAACACAGTAAACCAGAGGTGGATGAGAATTCTGGTTGATGGTACAGATGCAAGAGGGTCCTTTGTGAGCTAGAGCAGATGTACATCACTACTGCAGGGTGGTGGGAATGTGGAGAAACATGGGAAAAATAAAACTGGAGTGACCTACAGACTGTGGTTAACAGCAATACTGTAATAGTCGTACATCTATGCCAAAGATGTACTGTGTTGATAATGGAGAAGTATGGAAAAAGGTATGCCAAATGTACACTATGGACCATGGTTAGTGGTAATAGTCTGATGATATCTCATAATCTGTATCAAATATTCCACCACAGTGTGGTATATTGATAGAGGGGTGTAGTATGGGAATTCTGCACATGTGCATGATTGTTTTGTAAGTTCACAACTTCTGAAATAAAAGTATATTTTAAAAAATAATAATAAGGTGGGTTGGATGAAAGATACACCAAATGTAAGATATGGATTATAGTTGTAATAAGATTTTGACAGTATTCTTTCATAATTTGTAACAGATGTCTCACAACAATGCACGGTGTTTGTGGTAGGTTGATGTATGGGGCCCCTTTATGATGTTATGCATGCTTGCTTTGTAAGTTCACAACTTCTACTATACACTTATTGTTTATGTATGTTCATGTATAAATGATATAAAAATAAAGAATAATAATAATGATAGGGTGGGTTGGGGGAAAATATACCAAATGTAAGAGACTCTGGTTAGTAGTAATATTTTGATGTTGCTCTTTCATCATTAGTTAAAAATGTTTCACAACAATGCAAAGTATTGGTGGAAGGGTGAGGTATGAGGGTCCTGTATGATGTTATGTATGTTTGTTTTGTAAGTTCACAACCATAACTATACACATTTTGTTTATGTATGTTTATGCTATGTATGAATGATATACTTCAATAAAATTTTAAAAAATTTAGAAAAAATAAAAAATGTGTTATATACATACAATGGAGTAATATTCAGCCCTAAAAAGTAATGAAAGTATGAAACATGCTACAACATGGATGAAACTTAAAATAAGCCAGGCACAAGGACAAGTGTTGTATGATTTCAATTATATGAAAAATCTAGAATAAGGAAACTCAAAGTGACAGAAAATAGATTAGATGTTACCAGAGTCTGGGGTTGGGGAAGTGGGGAGTTACTGCTTTATGGGAGCAGACTTTCTGTTTGGGGCGATGAAAACATCTTTGTAGTCAATAGTGGTGATGATAGAACAAGATTGTGAATGTAATTAATACCCCTGAAGTATGCACTTCCAAATGATTAAAATGGGATATTTTGTGATATATATAGTTTGTGTCTTCCTGTGTCACACATGTGGTATGTTGCTTCCAGACATAGCTCGTCAGTAGTAGGGTGCAGATTTCCAGGGCTAGGATGATAGGATGAGTCACCAGGGGAGGTGTATTTCAACTCTAGCGAAGGGAGAGACTTCTCACACGAGGAGGGGGCACAACAGAGTAGGAATTAAAGTTGGAGGTCATGTGCAGTCAGCAGTATGGGATCTGATTATCCCCTGGATGTTGCCTAAATGATGTTGCTCGTTTGGGGGTAATTGGTTTCACCGCCTGGGTGGCAGGAGTAGGTCCATGTTTGTTCCACAATGCCTTTAGTGGAGCAAATACATGGGCGGTAGCTGAGAATGCCTCTCTCTCTAGACAGTGACGGGTGGCTTGCCTGGTTCATGCTGGCTATGGGAGGAAAAAGGCTGAGAATGGTTCCAGAGTCAGTGGTGTGCATCAGATCCTCATCAGGACTGGAGGGAAGTGGCTAGGCTCTTGATTTTCTATGAGTGAGATGGGAGAAGTGAAAAGTGATGAGTATTCTGATGAATATTATGAAGTGGTTTGAAGTGGTTATGGGATTTTTTAAATTGTTTTTTTAATCTGATTAGATTTAAAGGCACACATGACCCTATTTCCAATGACAAAGATAGAGATAGACTAAGGCATGATGTGGCAATGGTGATAGGTAAAATATCACCATTTGATACTCCTAATCTAATACTTATGAGGAAAGGCTCTGGCTGACTGTGTATTTGATGCCTTAGAATATTTTTGTCAAATTAATGAGTATAATGAGACTAGCTGGTTGCTCCTCAATATGCTGGAGAAAGTGGTGAAAGAAAAGAATGAGCTCAGGGCTTCCAATTCCCAGCTCAGGTTCATACAAATGACCTGAAACTATATGTGTGCCTTGAAATAAACCCTTATCTCCTGTAGTCAGAGTTGAGATTTCTGAAAACCAAACCCAGTGCCTCATCCTGTGAATGGTTGAATTACAATGCAAATTGAATTCCCAAACTTTCAGAGTGTCTGCAATTAAGTGCATTGAATGGGAAAGAATAAGATCCTGAAAATAGGAAGAGGGACATATGGGCAGACTCTGATGAAGCTGGGACATTGAACCCCTACATTCTGCTGAGTCTTCTTTGTCAGTAGAAACAGCCCTTCTATCCTCATCTGAGGAAGTTAAGCTGCTTTGCTGGACAGACTTTTAATGGACTCCCCTGGCATAAGTAACTATCAAGACACAGCTGATCCTCCTCAGGACACACCCTCATCACTCCTAGTTGCTTCCAGATTTAAAACTAGACTGAAATTCCTGAAAGGAGAAATAGAAAGTGTGACTCATGAAAGGTGAGATATAAAGTGTGATCCAAGAGGAGGTGCACTATGCTCCAAAAGAACTGAATGACTTTTCCAATTCATATACACAGAAAACTGGGTAATATGTGTGGAAATAGCTAACAAGGGTGTGGAATAATGGTAGAATGTCTGCAAAATTGGATCAGGCTGAATTTATTGATATGGGCCCACTAAACCGAGATTCTGGATTCATTGTTGTAGCTCAAAGGGTTAGAAAGGGCTCTAACATTTCATTTGGTTTGTTGGCCAAAATATTGACCAAAAGGTGGTCTACACTAAGTGAAGCTGAAATGCCAGAACTGCCTTAGTGTAGAAGAAAGTATCCAGGGGATTAGGGAGATTGGAATTTTAGAGTGCATTTATCCTGTAAGAACTACTCACCCACCCAGGAGTGTTCAGAGGGAAGGTCTTAGGGTAAATAACCAGAAAAGAAACATCTTTTAGCTTCTGGCCCAATTTTTAATAGTTAAGCAAGTGATCACTCCTTTGACTAATCTTCCTCCCATCAGTAACCTCCTGGGTGGGTCCCTCTAGAGAACAGGAGATACCTGGATTAGAGAGGTCAGGGTGCCTGTGTCTAACATGACCAGGCAGTGCCACTTATTCTTGGAAGACCATATAACAGTTATCTGCTGGAAGGAGCTTCCATGGCCACCAAGTCCCTAGATGGGGGCAGCAGGGCCCTGCCACTGATGGTGATCAGGGACCGGTGTGGAAGGCAAGGCTGCTTCCAATAGGGAAGATTTTGCAGGGTGTAATTGCTCCACCCATTTACCAGAGATCACTCAATTTGTGATCCCCTTGTCACCTAAACTCCAATATAACCTTTGATCATCTCATGGCTCACATTTAAGTGGGGTCCTGGCTGTAAGTGGTTTATTTGGCCTAGGAGGGGGATGAGCTTGTTGCTGATAGTTTTTGGTTTAAGTTAGGTGGGGTGTTTGTAGAACTAACAGGAAACACTTGACTCTGAGTTTGTCTTTCATGATTTCTATTAAATTCAGGGCATCATTATCTTCTTGAATTGTTTTAGCATTAGCCATAATTGACAGTACAGAGGACTCAGATTGGTCAGCAGCTCCCTTGAGAAATAATTGTGTGGATGCAGTGCTTAATTCAGCTTCCTCTAGGCTTGCCAAATCATCATACCTTATGCTATCCATTCTCTGATAAGCCCACTCCCACATCCCCACCTGGGGACACTCTGCCCAGGCCATCATGGGGCCTAACATAGGATGGACAGCCTTCCAAGGCATAAAAATCCACATCAACAACAAGGTAATCTCCCCTGTGGATCAGGCCCAGTTTCTGCACCACTTGTGCAGGGTCCTTCAGCAGGGACATCAATTTTCCATCCATGAGTTTGGGCTCCTACCTCTTATACAAGTGAACTCATGGGAAACAGCCACAAATAGGACCCAACAAGCATTTTGTGGTTTGGGGCAACACTTCAGTAGGGCAGTGACCTTCTTCAGTCTCCTGGGAGGGGCAATAACATAAATAACATAAACTTCTTGCCTTTAGTTACTTTAAGTAACTCTTTGGCTGGCTCAGCCCAGGGGTTGTTCTGCAGCCTGGTCTCAGCCAGCCATATCTGCCTTGTTGGCTCATTTACCAACCGTCGGAAGTCCTTGTCTTACTGTATCCCGAATCACTGTCCCGGCCGTGGGGAACTCCTGCAGTAGACTGTCTTGGAGTTTGGGGCACCCACCAAGGGGATCTAGGGGCGTGTACTCCTCCCCTCTTTTGATTCAGGCCCACAAGTCTCACAATGACCCAGGTGGGTGGGCTGACCTCCCTCCCTGCCCAGGAAGCTAAGCACTGAGTCAGTTCCACTAGTGTGAGTTCTCGCCATACACTGAACTATCACAGGGGAGACCACAGAAACAAAAGAGCATAGCACAGCAAGTGCCAGTGCCTCCCCCAACTGGTGTGGAGGCACCCCAAACTTTCAGTCCCAACCATGTAAGACGGTACAGAAATGTTTTGACAATTATTGCCCTACTGAATGGGTGAACCCCATTTTAATTTCTTTTGTTTTTTAAACAGTTTATTGAAGTATATCATTCATACATGAACATACATAAATTATAAGTGTTCAGTAAACATTGTGATCTTATAAAACAAACATGCATGACATCATACAGGCTCCCACATGTCACCCCCCCCCACAAACACCCTGCATTGTTAACAAATCATGAAAAGAGCATTGTCAAAGTATTACTACCGACTATAGTCCGAATCTTCCTGCCCTATACATTTTTAAAGGATTTATTTACTTTTATCCATTTTTACACACACACACCCTGTTTTTGCTGTTTCTGTGTCCATTCGCTGGGCAACTCTTCTCATCCTTCTCCTCCTGTCTTCACTGGGGTTCAATCCTTGGAACCTCCAATGTGGGAGAGAGGCATCCTACTACCACCTGCGCCACCTTAGTTCCTGGTTTTTTGGTGCGTCTCATCTTGGCTCTCCCTTGTGTCACTCTCCTGTTATGTCATCATCTTGCTGTGTGGCTCGCGGGCTCTGGCGGCACACCCGCGGACAAGGCCTGGTGGCCCACGTGCCTTCTATACTTTTCTTTTTAAAATTTTTACCGGGAGGTCCCGGGGGTCAAAACCAGGTCCCTCCATATGGGAGACAGATGCCCAACTACCCAAGCCACATCCGTCTCCCTGCTGTATCTCTTAAGGTTGACCAAAGACACCCAAAGTTACAGTCATTTCACATACAGGATGGTCATATAATAAATCAGGCTTAGTTTATCACCAGCATTCTAAAAACCAGACCTAGGGAGAAAAACTAGGTCTGGGGACACATGCATGGTTTCTAATATAGCAAATGTTTAGCCTACCCTGATTATCACAAAATCAGGAGAGAGAGAATATTCGCAGCCATTTCAATTTCTTGATCATCACCCCAAATCCTCCCCCTTTCCTTACGGCCACTTGTAGTGAGTTTGAATTCAAGGACTTGGTAGCCGAACAAGAAAAATACTTGACCACTAGATGGCAATGGCACATCATTTACTGGGGATGGTACCGGGACAGGTTTGCAGTGGGAGGAGCAGCCCTCACAGAGGGAAACCTTCCAGAGGCAGTGCTGTAAGGGAGCCAACAGAGGAGAAGCAGGGCAAGGGAGAACCTGCAAACTCCTAAGGCAGAGGGAAGGCTTACAAACCTAGGTGAAGTTCAGGGTCCGCGTGGTGAGGCACCTCCGGGCCAGAGAGCTCCGAGGGGCTGAAGTTGCCCAGGGTTTGATCTTGCCAATGGAGAGCAGATGTTGAGCACAGCTGCAGCGGTTACGCAAAGCAGGTCAGTCCTAAATGGCTAAAAGTTGCTTAGTTGAGCTGTCTTTAAAACAATTGATTACCAAATATTTTCTCCCATTGAGCAGGCTGCCTTTTCACTTTGACAAACTCCTTTGAAGTACAGAAGTTTTTAATTTTGAGGAGGTCCCATTTAGGTTTTTTCTTTCGTTCTTCGTGCTTTGGGTGTGAGGTTTATGAAACCATTTCCTACTACAAGATCTCGTGCATGCTTCCCTACATTTTCTAGGAGCTTTATGGTCTTGGTCTTCTATTTAGATCTTTGATACATCTTCAGTTAATTTTTGTATTGGGCATGAGATGGTGATCCTCTCTCATTATTATTCTATTATAGATTTATTATTATTCTAGCAATGAAAGAACTTTCACCATTGATATAAAGGCAGGGGCCACCAGAGGTTCTGAGGAGCGGGAGAGGGAAGACTAGGTGAAATATGGGGGCATTTTCGCGACATTGGAGTTGTCCTGCATGACATTGCAATGATGGATACAGGGCATTATATATTTTGTCATAATCTACAAAACTATGTGGGGCAGAGTGTAAACTATAATGTAAACTATAGTTCACAGTTAGTAGCAATGCTTCAATTATGTGTTCATCAATTTTAACAAATGTCCCACACTAATCAAAGATGTTGCTGATGTGTGAAAGTGCAGGACAGGGAGGCGGGGGGCATATGGGAATCCTCTATTTTTTTAACAAATCAATTTTATTGATACATATTAATAAACATACAATTCATCCAAAGTGTACAATCAATGGTATTTGCTATAATCACATGTGCATTCATCACTTCAATCATTATTAGAGCATTTTCATTATTTCAGGAATAATGATAAACAAAAAACCAACAAACAAGAAAATTCCTCACCTCTCAATCTCTGCTTCCCCCACTGTACATAGCTGCTGTTCCTGGCTATTCTATCCAAAGTGCATAACCAATGGGTTTTAGTACAATAACAATGTTGTACATTCATAATCTCAAAAATTTTAGAATGATTTCATTACTCCAAATAGAAAGACTCCACAGCCCTTACCATTCCTTCCTCTAATCACTAATCTCCTTTCTAAACCACTAATCTCCTTTCACCTTTATAAACTGATTTATATTTACATTTTCTATAAATGGAATCATACAATATATAGTACTGTGTCTGGTCCCCTTCACTTAGAATAATGTGTGTTTTTTTGGTCCGATATTAACATTTTGAACTATTAACTTGTATTTGTTCAGCTCCAAAGAAAAACGGTCTTATATATGCAATTCTACTCATATTCATATTTCACATAATATATTTAGTTCATAATAGCACAATCATATAGTATTTGTCCTTTCCTGTCTGGCTTGCTTCACTCAACATGTCCTCCAGGTTCATCCAAGTTGTCATATGCTTTACGACTTCATTTCTTCTTACAGCTGCATAATATTCCATTGTGTGTATATGCCACAATTTGTTTAT
The DNA here is from genome assembly GCA_029593785.1 of Cabassous unicinctus. Lineage (NCBI taxonomy): Eukaryota > Metazoa > Chordata > Mammalia > Cingulata > Chlamyphoridae > Cabassous > Cabassous unicinctus. Next base: position 14,510 of record JAQZBX010040092.1, on the reverse strand, counting down.
CCATTCATCAGTTGATGGACACCTGGATTGTTTCCAACTTTTGGCTTTCCTATAATTTTTATGTAACATTTATGTAATCTAAAGCTTCTTTTAAAAATTTTTTTAAAAAAACAACACAATTAGATGAGTAAGAATTTGAATTGGGCATCAGTGGGTTTTTCTAACTGACCCAGACTACTGTGAAGAAGTAAACAACACACAGGACTACCCCACAGAGGCCATCTTGAGTTGAGTTAAATAACAAGAGTCCTTGAAGCAAAGATGTCCAACAGAAGAGTTCCACATATCCCAATAAAGGGCCTGCCATGGTGTTGCTGCCCTGCCATGCTCAATCACTGGCTGACGGCATGCGGTGGGGTGCAGGGCCTCAGTGTGAAGGCGACGGTGGAATCAGTGCAGCAGCTGGGCCAGCAGTCAGTCACTCCTTGCAGAAGACCTGAAAGCCGCACTTGCATAGCTGCCACACCTTCACTGAGTGCCATGACCAGCCCCATCTATACTGGGGGCTGCATGTTTGATCAACCCTTACCCCATAGAGGATCTGCAGCATTTCTCCCTATCCCTCTTGTTTCCTAACAACCCAATTTCCCTGATGTCTAGGATCAATCACTTCAACAAGTACAGTAACCTCCTTTTTGTCCAGTGGTCCAATAGCATGAGATGGCAGTCTCAACTCACAATTTAATAGAAGCTTTTCTTCCTTGTGAAATAATGCTTCACAACTAGCAAAGCCCACAATTTCAGGGGCAGAAGGCAGATATTTCACCAGTGGATTTAAGGAGTAATAGTAAGGAGTCACTGCTACTTCCTTCCCCTCCCTCCCTCCCCCCTAATTCTGAGACTCATGAATTTGTGGAAGCAACAGCACCATAGACCAAGGGCATATGGGTAAGGGCAGTTCTGGGGTTTCCACTAGGCCTTTTTCACAACAATCTCTGTAACTCCACAGGCCATGGAACCAATGAGGGACATACAGCCACCTGCTATTACTTGCTGATTCAGAGCATAAACCACACACAGGAGGCCACTACCTTGCCCGCTAAGCAATGTCACTCAGGTGACACTACAACAGTGTTCAAACATTCCACCATTAGGTTCAGGTGCTACAAGGTAAAGGTTAACATGGTAAGACCGGTGAATTACATGAGCATGAATCTACTGCTGCACTTCTGTTTGCTGAGAATTAGTTCCCAGGTCAGTAGCAACTCTGTGAGGGATATAATGAGTGCAATTAAATCATTTGGCAGCTCCACAGATGGTGGTTTTGGCAGAAATATTGTCATCAAGGAAGTCAAATTTATATCCAGTTCCAGTATGAACACATCACTGTGCCTTCCATGATGAATTTGGTCTAGTGTAATCAATCCGCTACCAGGGGGCTGCTGCCTGGTAAGTGTTGCCACATTGGGGGGCTCACTATCGGACTCTGCTTTTGAAAAATCAGGCACTCAGAAGTGGGTGTGGCCAGAGTATGCCTTGGTGACCTTCAGGATGCAGACCCTCCTTTCCTTTCCTCACATGGCCACTTTGTTCATGAGCCCATTAGCAAGGAGAAGAGAGGCTGACCAATGTCCACAAGATAGGTTATTTTATCCAATGGAGTATTAATTTCTTTCTCTATTGATATGTGTCTTAAGTGAGCATTTCCATGGGATACAAATATCCTCAAACTCTGTGCTCATTTGGAGAGCTCTATTAATTTACATTTACTCAAAACACCTTGTTACTGAATTTCCAATTTTACTCCTTCCAAGTCCCCGATCAGTGAGCCAAACTGCGGAATACTTCCTAAAAATCTATGTAGAATGCAAATATTCTTGCTGTCCTGATTTTGTGATAATCAGGGTAGGCTAAACATTCGCTATATTAGAAACCATGCATGTATCCCCAGACCTAGTTTTTCTCCCTAGGTCTGGTTTTTAGAATGCTGGTGATAAACTAAGCCTGATTTATTATATGACCATCCTGTATGGGAAATGACTGTAACTCTAGGTATCTTTGGTCAATCTTAAGAGATATAGCAGGGGGACAGATGTGGCTCAAATGGTTGGGAATCTGTCTCCCATATGGAGGGACCTGGGTTCGATCCCTGGGACCTCCCGATAAAAATTCATAAAATATATATATAGAAGGCACGCGGGCTGCCAGGCCCCGTGTGCGGGAACACTGTCAGGCCCCACGCGCAGGTGCGCCATCAGGCCCCGCGAGCCATGCAGCAAGATGATGATGTAACAGGAGAGTGACACAAGGGAGAGCCAAGACGAGATGTGCCAAAAAACCAGGAACTAAGGTGGCGCAGGAGGTAGGACACCTCTCACTGACATCAGAGGTTCTGAGGCTCAAATCCCAGTGAAGAGAGGAGGAGAAGGATGAGAAGAGAGGGCAGGAAATGGACACAGAGAGTTGCCCAGCAAATGGACACAAAAACAGCAAAAATGGCAGGGGGGTGGGGTGGGTAAAAATGGATAAAAGTAAATAAATAAAGCCTTAAAAAAAAGTATAGGGAAGCAAGATATGGACTATAGTTAGTAGTAATACTTTGACAATGCTCTTTCATAATTTGTTAACAAATGTTTCACAACAATGCAAAGTATTTGTGTGGGGGGTGATGTGTGGGAGTTCTGTATGATGTTATGCATGCTTGTTTTGTAAGTTCACAATGTTTACTGAACACTAATTATTTATGTTCATGTATGAATGATACACTTCAATAAATTGTTTTTAAAAAATCTATGTAGATCCATAATTACAGACAGTGAACTAGCAGAGATATGGCTCGAGGTTCTGCCTATTAAGAATATTTCTCTTCACCACTCTCCTACAGGCCCACACCAATTTGACAGTAGGAAGACCTCATTATATCTTCTCCATCTGGGTAGGTGACTGATGTGTTTCTCTTTCCTGTCTTTTTTGACGTAGGATAGTTATTGGTTATACTTTTCCTTCTCATCAATTTTATACTGGGTAGGTTGGAGGTAGGTGAACTGTTTAGACCATAAGTACCTTGTACATGATGTGTTGTACACATCATCTGTGATTCAGAACTTCAACTGGATGCAGTAACTGGATCAGTTTGAGGCTTTATTAACTGGGGGAGAGGACAAGTACACTGCACTTAGAGCACATTGATGTGAAGAGTGCATATCAATGCAGAGTTATTAGAGAGACGCTCTTTAGGAGGAGCTCAATACCATTCCAAGTCAATACTGCTTTTATTTTTAACTTCCTTTATTAATGAGAATAAAAAACAAATATATCAACTCCTAGCTTCTCTTACAAGTTGGAGTGACTATGTGACATTTAATATTATAATATACTAATATAATATAATATTATAATATTATATAATAATATAATGTAAAAGTCCTTGAAAAGGGTTTTGATGTTCCCCTTTTTTCTGAAAGGAAGGCAAATTCCATTTCTGAATGGAGGCTTGGAGGCAGCAGCCACCTGTAAACATAAGGACAAAAGCTGCACATACTAAGGATAGTGAGGCAAAAAAAAGTACACATGAGGAAGCAGATGTGGCTCAACCAATTTGGCGCCTGCCTACCACACGGGAGGTCCTGGTGCCTCCTAAAGAAGAAGAGCAGATGCCGCACCTGCTGCAATGAGCTAGACACGTAAACAAGCAGATGCCACAAGCCAGCAGACGCCGCAGCCCACAGGGAGCAGATGTGACTCAGGTCACTGGGCACTCGCCTCCCATGTGGGAGGTCCCAGGTTCAGTTCCCGATGCCTCCTGGAGAAGGCGAGCAAACAATGAGCGGAAAGAAGAGAGAACCATTGGGGCTGGGGGCGGGGTGGGGGTGGGGGGGATGGGGGAGGAATGTAAATTAAAAATAAATCTTTAAAAAAAAAAAAGTACATGTGGCCTGAAGTAAGGATGACATTGTGGAGACACTGCACTAGCTCTAAATTGACTATTGCTGGATTTATGTAAGGGAAAAACAGCACTGAATTAGAATTAGAGCTCTCTGTAATACGCAGCAGAATCAAATCCTAAATGATACACATTTTTACCACTTACCAGCTGTATAAAGTTGGGAGCAGTATTAAATTACTGTGACTTACTTTTCTTATATATGAAATGAGAATAATAGTAATAAATCAGAGTTGGACAAATTAAATATGAAAATTTGAGTCTTTCAAACAAAACCTTTAAAATAAGCACTAAATAAATAACTAGCATCAGCATCAGCAGATTATTATATGAGGAAAGTTCAATCTCACTGTACTCAAAATATGAAAATATAAAATAGGAAACAATTTCCATATAGCAAATTAAATAATAATTTAAAAATGATGTTGAAGAGGATTCAGTAAAATATGTACTCTGGTACATTATTGGTGGGACTGTAAACTGGCACTTTTCATTAGGGAAGAAATTTGGCGAATGGTTCAGAGGATTATATTCAAATCCAATAATTCCACTTCTGGGGATTTAGCACAAAAAAGACTTATAAATACCACAGAACTTTAAGGAAGAAGGTGTTAAGTGCAATGCAATTTATAAAAGTAAAATTTGGAAGCAACAGAAATGCCGACCAATTAGAAACGTTTAAGCATATTACAGTATTTTCACTGAAATGTATGTAATATTACGGCCCTTAAAATTATGCTAATGAAGTGAATAAAATATGGAAATATGCATAATACTATGGGAAATATTGGCTGCAAAATGGTACATATAGCATGAATTTTAAAAATTGGAAATTTGATTTACCAAAATGTTAATATTGATAATATCTGGGTGATCAAACTGTATGTGGTATTTTACTCTTCTAAGTTCCTTAATTTTACACATTTCCTGTTAATACTGTATCAGTTAGGATGTTTTTAGCTGCAAGTAACAGAGAACCTAATTTGCTTAAACAAAAAAGGAACTTTCTTAGCTCAAGGAACTGGGAAGTCCAGGGGAGGCTGAACTCCAGATGCAATAGGCTAGGATTTTATGACCTCTGCTCTGTGTCTCTTAAGCCAGTTCACTTAGTGGTTGCAAGAAAGCAGTTGCCTGAAAAAGCCATGTGCTGACTGGCTAAAAAGGATCATTCTCCAGAGTCATCATGTTGATACTTCGTCAGGGAGAAGGGGAGAAGTGAATTACTGTTGAGGAGGAGGAGGGCAGTGATGTCTTTTCTGAACTGCTACTTTTTAAAAATTTTTAAGTATACTTATTGCTTCCAAGAATTTGAAAGTAATTCATTTCATTGTAGAAAACTTAAGAGAAATAGAGGGCACCAAGAAGTATAGTGAAAACTCACACAATCCCATTCTATGAGATATCTGCTGTCAATATTTTGGTGTACTTGTTTTAAAAAATTTAAACAATACCACAAAAAAATTCACATTCATATTTATATATATATTTTTTTCCAAATATATATTGAACCTTAATTCATAATTTGAAAATGTGATTTTAATAGTCTATCATGTGGAGAAATAGCATAACTATTTCTACTATTACTCTCTTATAGATATCTATGCTAATTCCCTTTTCATTATTATATATAATGTGGCAAATAATACCATTGCCAAGTAATATTTCACCCAATTTCTGATTTATTTCCTCAGGATAATTTTTTGTAAATGAGATTCCTGGACCAAACTTGTTAATGCCTTGGTTAATGCTCTTTTAGCCTATTACCAAAAAAAAAAAGAAAACAAACAAACAAACAAACATGTATTGCACATTATAATGAGGAAAAAACCTAATAAAATAGAAAATGGGAATCACATTGTATTAGTCAGCCAAAGGGTTGCTGATGCAAATACCAGAAATTGGTTGGTTTTTATAAAGGGTATTTATTTGGGGTAGAAGCTTAAGAGGCCATAAAGCATAAGTTACCTTCCTCACCAAAGTCTGCTGCCACGTGTTAGGGCAAGATGGCTGCCAACGTCTACCAAGGGTTCAGGCTTCCTGGGTTCCTCTCTTCCCGGGGCTTGCCTCTCTCCAGGCTCAGATGCTCTGCTATCTCCACAAGGCCAGCTGTAGACTATCAGGCGAACAGCTCTGTCTCTCTCCGTGGGGCTCAATTCTCTCCTGCTCAGCTGCTCTGCTCCTCTGTGTGTTTACTACCTGGGCTCCAGCTCAAAACTCCAAACTCCCTTCTCTGCAGTGCAGTTTCTCTGTGAGTCTCTGCCCACCAAGGGGACAGAGATGCAATGTCCCGCTGATGTGGCCCAATCAAAGCCTTAATCATTATTCAATCACGTAGAAGTGAAACCTCTATATCTAATATAATCTAATATGCCTGGAGGGACAGACCAGTTTAAAAACATAATCCAATATCTATTTTTGGAATTCATAAACAATATCAAAGTGCTACACATATTTTCCCTGCTAACTCCAGAGGTTGATGTAAAGATCACATCATGTAATTAAAAGTAAATGTTTTGTGAAAATTAAGGCATTATATAAACTTAAGATATTATTTGATGCAAACAAAAATGCGAAACACCTAAAACTGCTTTATGACAATAATCTCTCTTAAAGACTAGTTTATGATTTGTATCATATACATTGTGATCACCTTAACTTTCAAAATTTTATGTCCTGTTAATATAACAGAAGCAATATTTGTCTTAGTTATTGAAGTATTTATACTCATAGAACTTTAATAATCTACTAATTTTTAAAATTATTAAGCCCATAACTGTATTCTTGGCAAAGGGCTGGGAAACTAGAAATATCCCAGTAAAAAGTGAATGTGAAAGACAGACAATGCACAATTAACTAAAATAATAATACAATGACACATAAATAGGGTATAAGGAACATTTCACAGAGCATAAATAGAGCAAAGAACACTTAACTATGGGAACCCAGAAAGAGAAGCAGTAAGTCTTTTCCTGTGCTTTCTTCTGCTGCAATTTCTACAGATTGTTCTCTTTCCCTGTACTCTGTTCATCTTACCTTGTTCTGCCTTCTGATACTTGTGTGATACATATTTCTGGTCTGCCTTCACAAGCTAAATACCATAATCTGATCTTCCTCCTCCTTTTTGTCTATCCTTATCCCAAACCACCTATATCTCCTTGATCTGATTCTGATCTCCTAATGCCCATCACTGCTATTATAACTCTGCATTTGCTTTCCCAGATGAACTAGCTATTAATCTCATGCTATTCATGTCAGAGAAAAATGTATCTTACTCAAAATTATTCAACATTTTTTAAAAATAGGAAAAAAGCCAAACTTAGATTAGTACAAAGGAAAAACTATGTATTTCAATTTATTATATTATACAATTAAGAAATTTGAAAACATTAAGGAGGTTGGTTTTTGTAAAAGGCTCAATAGGCCTTTTACTAGTTACAGAACATATGTTTGTTACTTGGAGAAGAACAATAAGTCAGGCAAACAGTGTAATGTTCAATATGTTACTTAATAGAGAAAAGAAGGCACCTGAAAACCTCCTATAAACTATATGAAAACAATTACATCATGGTTATGAAAGCCCCAAGAGATTAGGAAAAAAAGAAAAGCACACATACACACAGCAGAACTGCCAAAGAAACATAGCTGCATGTCATTTCTCTTCCCATCGTACTTGTGTGAGGAATTGGAGGTTACATTTCTTGCAAGTGAGAGGTTTATTAATTATCTGGTTAATTTTTAAAAGTCAAATCAGATCCAAACTATGAGTATTACATAGTTTTGTCTAGATTCAACCTGTATATATTTGCCACTTATAAATGTTTATGTTAAAAGAGAAGATATAAAAAACAAAACAGGGAATGCCAAGGAGATAGTAAAGTTGATGTAAATATAAATAAAACTAAAATTAGAAAATAGAGAGACTGTTAATTTCATAACTTACTTGCATTTTTCAAGGTATTTAAATATTTAATTCTTTGGACAATTATCCATATTCAAATATAACATCCCAAAGGCAGTGATATCTGTCATGTTATACTCATGCAAAGGAAATGAAAAAGATTTTGATACATATTTGATTCTTTTCTGTAGAGGTGTTGTTTGCAAAAGAAATAGCTTAAATAGTGTGGCAGTCTAAGATTATTTTATGAGTCCCCAAAAGAGAAAGATTGTGTTTGTAAACTTGTCTATTCCTGTGGGTGTGATACCCTTTGATTGCATTAAATTCAACTGAGGGGCCTTTAATTAGATTACTTGATAAGACTGATTTTGGGCTTTTGATTGGACTGTGTCAGTGAGGCATGACTCAGGTGGAGTCTCTGCCCTCTTGCTGCATCTGAGATAAGCAGGTAAACAGAGAGAGACACACAGAGACACAGGAAAATTAAGCCGCCATTTTTTATCCTGCCATGTGAGAGGACTAGAGGATTGCTTAAGCACGAAGCCCCCAAGAGTTTCTGAAGTATTTATACTCACAGAGCAGCTCAAGAGGAGACAGGCCCTGCTATATGTCTGATAGTTTACAGCACAATTCAAGAAGAAAGCAGAGAAGCTGAGACTGATATAGGAAGGCCAGAAACAGACAACCCCTATGCCTGGCTGCCAATAGCTGTGCTCAAACCTCGGCAGACATCACCCACCATCTTGCTTCAAGATGTGGCAGCTGACTTTGGTGACAAAGCACCTCTTATGGTGCCTCGATTTGGACTTTTCACAGCCTTGGAACTATAAGCTTTTACCCAAAATAAATCCTCTTTCTAAAAGCCAACCCACTTCTGGTACTTTGCATTAGCAAACTTTTGGCAAACTAAAACAAATATGTTAGTGTCTCCCTCCCTCTCTCTCTCTGTAAATATTGAGACAATTCAAATGTTAATTTAGGCATATGCAATGATTACTCCATATTAAAAGGTCAAAAAGGTAACTACTGGATTTTAAACCGCAAATGCTTAAGACAGCCAAATTGCACTATATTAAAAACCCAAAGTGCGCTGGAGGCTAGGCCTTATAGTTTAGAAGCTAAACATTGCAATAATAAGACTTTCAGGCTTTTAAAAGTGACTTTGAACTACGAAAGGTTAAACTAGAAGGAATAAAACCCCATAAAATCAAATCAAAGGAATGAAACAAGCTGAAATGAAGTTGATTATAGAAGAATATACTCATCTGACTCTGTCTACATATAGTATAGATAGAATGGGATTTTTTTTTTAAATCATGAAAAATTTGGGGTAGCCCAGTAGGGTATATTTGAATCTATGTTTCAAAAGCAGTGACACAAGAGATATTTTAGAGTCATAGGTAGGTCTGGCATAAATAGATGATGACTACAGAATGTTAACCTTCATAAAACACTTGACTGTATAGTGTTTTATTAAAATGATGACTCATTTTTTTTGTAAAACCTAATACATTTAATTTTGGCATAATATTGATTTATTACATATTAATATTTTAAAAAATACTTTTGTGATTAATAAACCACCGAGGAACTCAAAATAATGGTCTCTTAGCATGCTTTTGCTCCGTACACCAAACTGGTATTGCACTGAAGGCAGTGAAGTCCATCACGGGGGTTATAAGTTCCAGGGCTGCAGACCACTGCGAATAAAGAAGAAGCTAATAAGTAAACTTTCCTAAAAATGCTACATAAATTAACATTACTTGGAAGAAAAATTTTCAAAGAAGATGCTTTTACAGAAACAAGATTCAATAATATATATTATTGTTTGTCACTGGGCCATATTGTATTGCTTGATTTTATATAATTTATTTTTTAAATGTATTTTTTTCCAAATTGGGAAATAGTCTGTTACTGAGAGACAGTATATTCCACACTCGGTTCAACAGAGTTCCTCAAGTCTTAAGAGATGTTTTTTTGGGGGGGAATAATGTTTCCAACTGAAAAAAAAAATGCTTAAACAAAGTTAAAATAGTTGCATTTGCTGCAGGAAAAACAAGAGTGCTTAAATGATCAGGCACACTATAAAATTCCAATGATGTAATAAAATATGTTTCTTTAAGGTGTGGGACTATGGTACACTATCTCTCAAAGCACATATATGAATATTTATTAGATTACAATTTGGGAAACGCTGAGTAAAGGAATTCAAAGTGTTAACAATCTTTACACATGCAGAAGAAAAATCTGCATGCAATCTTTACACACATACCAAACAGAATTTTATAAGATAGTTTCATACTTGGCAGGATCGAAGCCAATCTATATTGATTGGTACAAGTAAAACTGATACTTTTATAAAATCATCTAAACAAAAGTTTAAATAAATATCTTCAAATAAATGTTCTTAAAAACCTTCCTAATACTTTATTTCTAGTATCACACTCCTTATCTATGATATTTTCTAATGGTGTATATATATTAAAATACTTTTTTCTTTCTCAAGTAGAATTGCGGACCTGAGGGAGAATGTTAAAAAGTTCTTTAAAGTATAAAATTAGGAAAGGTATCATTCGAGTTTGATATTTGCTTAGTAATACATCTTCCAGCCACAAATATGACAGCAGCCTGATTAAATCATAACTATTTAAATAAGGAGAGGAAGAAACATTGGTGACTCATCAGTATTCATGAATAAAGAAATGATAAGAAAATATAGGAAAAAAATCTTCATGAACTTAGGATTCAGAATAATTTCTTTATAAAACAATAACAAAGAGCACTAAAGACTACAGGGAAAATGGACACATTTGATAATAAAACTAAGAACCTTTGTTCATCAAAAAAAAAAAATCATAAATATAACAACAGCCAAGCAACAAAACTGGGAAAACAGCTACAGGTATAAAACTAAAAGAGGACTATCATTCAGAATATATAAACTATTACTCTAAGTCAATAAAATGACAAGTAATGTTTTAAAATAGGCACAAAAGACAAAACAAATGGCCAGAAAATAGGTTTTTGTCCACAAAAAAAAAGTGCTCAAATGAAATGGCAATCTGAGAAATACAAATAAACATCAAAATGTTATACATTACATATTCATCAGATTGACACATATTTAAGGTTTAACTCTTTCAGCTATTGGCAAAGATGTGTAACAACAGGATTTCTCCTACATTCTTTTGTAAAAGCAAGAATTAACCACTTTGGAAGACAGTCTGACATTTTTTACAAAACTGTATATTTTGTGATTCATTATTAGGAAAAGACCTTGAAGAATTATGGACACTAGGATACAAGAAAATATTCATCACAGCGATATCTGTCACAGCAGGAAAAAGCAGGGGTGAGAATGTCAACAAACAATAACATACATACATATAAATAAATAAATAGTGATATTTATGTAATAAGAAATCATACTGAAATGAAAATAATAAAAGAGAACTAAATAGACATAACTGTAAAAGTGATTTGGTTAAAATAAAACAGATTCTTGAACTGGAATTTTTAAACATGTAGATGTATGATGTTTATGTAAGAATACAAATTTTGACAAAATTAATCTATACATTCAAAGCAATCACCAATCCAATCTCAATAATGATTTTATTTAATTAAATTAGACAAACCAAACTAAAAATAACTTTCAAAAAAAAAAAATAAAGAAGGTGGTCTGGCCTCGCTACAATTTAAGACATTTAGTAATTATCACAGATAAGTAAAATAAAATAGAGAACCTATAAAAGACCCATGTGTATGCACACACATGCGCACACACACACCACATACATATACACTGCACTATTTAAAGTCTGTAACCTTACTTCATTTGCTCTATACAATAAAGTTTATCTAGGTTCAAGGCCCAAGTATATAGGAACAAAATTTTGCAATTAATGAAAAAAACATCAGGGACATTTTTTCATGACTGTGAGAAAGACAGACTTTCCTAAGAAGTAATAAATAGAGAAAATATGCAAGAAGACTGATAATAATTAAACAAAAATTAGTTACCAATGACAATTTACATAAAATTTTAAAAACAAGTGGCCAGATAGTGAATATGGCAGAGTAGGCAGCTCGAAGTGCCCATTCCTATAAAGAAACAATGAAAAACCAAGAAGTTATCAACATTAACTTTCCCAGAACTCTGGAAAATAGGCAAAGGTATACAGTACCCAAACAAATGCTGAATCAAGGAAAAACAACTTCAGAAGTGTAGGAAAGCTTTGTGGCATTTTTACTTGCCCTTCCCTCCCATCCCCTCCCTGGAAGTGGTCTTGAATACAAAAGCATATGTTCCCAGTTTGGGACCATGTTCATGGCTCCATAGTGAGCACAGCAGACCTTATTTACAAAAAATTGGGGTTGCATGATGTAACTTGTCTGGGGGCTACCTGAAACACTGGTGGAAGGTATGTGTCTTTGTCTCATCTAACCTGGAACTCACTCAGGGCAGAAAAATGGTGGGCATTCCTCAAAACATTGTAAGCCAATGGTATAACCCACAGATGCCTGGGGCAAAATATTACAATTGAGGCATACAACAGCATACCAAAATCCTGGGAGAAGGAGCTGGGGAGAGAGCTTCTTTGGGAGATCAGGGTACTCAAGAGTGCCTGGATATTTTAGAGAATTTATAAAGCTCTCCACATACCAAGGAAAGAATGCATGCTTAGAGAATACCCTAAGCTTTCACTGCTAGCTGATCTCTAGGTTCAATGTGAGAAGGAAGTGAAGGCTAAGGCAGTGTTGTAAATGGTCTAGCTAGGCATGAAGGAGCATGCTGGGGAAATCCCCTCCTTTTCCCCTCTTGCTTGTTTGCCTGCACATGTTTCAATATGTTTCAATTTCACAGTCTGGGAGAGATGTTGGGTCCCAACTATAAAAAACAAGCCACCCAGAAATGGAACAGCCTGACTATACCTTTGAACCTGAAACTAGGAACAACCAGCCCCAGCTGCTTGCTGTGCTGGAACTCTGTACAAAGTTTGCCTGAAACATGATTTTTACTCAGTGGCAGGGCCACCTCCCCGAATGGTGTCTAAAACCCCTGAGCTCAGGCAGCACAAGGTTCCTCATCAACAACACAAAGCAGAACATGCACAGCCAGCATCTACTGACCCTGATGGTAGCAGTTACGTACCTGGGAGACCAGCTATGATGGGACATCTTGGTGGAGTATGGAAAAAGTGTGCCAAATGTATGCTACGGATCTGGTAATAGTCTGATGATATTATCTTATAATCTGTAACAAAGGTTCCACCACGGTGTGGTGTGTTGATACAGGGTTATTGTATGGGAATTCTGCACATGTGCATGACTGTTTTGTAAGTTTACAAATTCTGTCATAAAAATCTATTTAAAAATAATAATAGGGTGAGTTGGGGGAAAGTACACCAAATGTAAGATAAGGACTATAGTTAGTAAGATTTTGACGATATTCTTTCATCATTTGTAACAAATGTCTCGAAACAACGCAAGGTGTTGGTAGCGAGTTGATCTATGGGACCCTTGTATGATGTTATGCACGTTTGCTTTGTAAGTTCACAACTCTTACTATATACTTATTGTTCATGTATGCTCACATATAAAAGATATAAAATAATCATAATAGGATGGGTTGGGGGAAAATACCCCAAATACAAAATACTTTGGTTGGTAGTAATATTTTGAGAATGCTCTTTAATCATTAGATATGATGTCCCTGTATGATGTTATGTATGTTTGTCTTGTAAGCTCACAACTATATACACTTATAGTTTATATATGTTTCTTTTCTTTCTTTTTGTTTTCATTTCTTTTTTCATTTTTTTCCTTCTTATTGTCCATATGAATATTAACAAATGAAAGCTTAGGCAGTTATATTAAAATCAGACAAATGAAATTTTAAGTCAAAGCTGTTACAAGATACAAAGGTAGCATTATATACTGATAAAAGGATCACTTCATTAGAAAGCTAAAACACTATTAACACATACACACCAAACAAGAAAGCCCCAAATTCTATGAAGAAAATATTGAAAGAATTGAAAGGAGAAATAGCTAGTTCTACATTTATAGTTGGAGATTACAAAACACCAATTTCAATATGGATAAAATAACAAGACACATGATCAATAAGAAAATAGAGGATTTGAACAACATTATAAACCAACAAGACCAAATGGCCATATACAAGACACTCCATCCCCAAACAGCAGAATACAAATTCTATTAAAGTGTACACAGAACATTCTCAAGAATAGACTTTTATTAGGCCAAAAAACAAGTTTCAATAATTTACAAAGATTAAAATCATGCAAATTATCTTTGATCAAAATGTAATGAAACTAGAAATCAATTAAAAAGTAAACTGGTAAATTCACAAACATGAGGAAATTAAATAAAATACTCAAACAAATATGAAATAACAAGGGAAATTAGAAAATACTTAGGGATGAATAAAAACAAAAATAATGTACCAAAATACAGGAATGCCCTGAAGGCAGTACATAGAGGGAAACAAGCAGAAAATGCCTACTTTTAAAAAATATAAAAGATCTCAAAGCCAATAGCCTAACTTCACACTTAGAAAGAGATGAACAAACTGAATCCAAAGCTGGCTGAAAGAAGGTAATAAAGAGTACAGCAGAGAAAAATGAAATAGAGAAAAGTAAAACAATAGGAAAAAAACAATAAAATCAAAAGTCGGTTCATTGACAAGCCTTTAACTATATG
>JAQZBX010040091.1:0-22790 GCA_029593785.1 Cabassous unicinctus | reverse complement strand
ATGTGCAATCCACATGAAAAATTGTTATTAATAGGGAAGGGGGAAAGGGGGGGATGTTGGATATATAGTAGTCCCCAATATTCTGTATATAACTTTACTGTGACCTAAAACCTCTTTGAAGACCATAAAAAAAGGTAAGATACTGGGGAACATAAGGAAGAAAATGCAACTGTACATACAAGGCAACAGATATTACAGTGATGAAAGGAAAAAGTTCAAAAAATCTTTTAAAAATATTTTTCAATTTTTAATACCCTATTTTTTACTTCATTTGATTTTATTTTTTCTTAATTATTATGTATTTTATTTCTTATTTTTAAATCTACCGTTATTTCATTTTCCTATTAATTGAATTTGGCAACATTCTTGGCCTCATTTTTGAAAATATTTTGGATCAAAGAATGGTTACAATTATGGCAGGGAAGGATCAACAGTGTATGGTGTCAGTGACGGGGTACATGGGAGGAAGTTCACCTGGGCATACATATAATGTATATAAATATGTTCAAATTTTCATAGGGCATTGCCACAGAGGGTAGAGATTCACACAACAGCCAAAGGATTGTTGAATCCCCATCCTGGGGAGTTCTGCCACATTCTCTAATGGAACAGCAACAATCCCCCAAGTACAGGGGCAATGACTAGTGAAGAAGGATGGTCCATTGATGGGCCCTTGATATTGATGACTATGTTTATGAGCCTTTTGCTTTTGAATTTGCAACTTGTCCTAGTGTTTTAGGGGGCCTAAGATTTACCTCCTTGTTGCACAAATGTGGCCTCTCTCTAAGCCGAACTCAACATGTAGATGCATTATCTTCCATCCAGCAAGGGACATGACTCCTGGGGATAAGCCTCCATGCCACTGAGGGATTACTACCATGCACCGGTTGGAGATACAACTGGAAAAAAACCTTGAATAAAAGGAGTAAAAGGTAAAGACAAATGCCTACATATGGCTGAGAGACTTTAAATTGAGTTGGGAGGTCATCAGAGAGGTAATGCTTATGCATGTCTCAGCAGGATATCATAGACAGCCAAAGCAGATACTACCCTAAACAGTGGGGCTCTTGAGGCCTCTGGAGACATCAAGAACCTGTGGTTATGGTGGACAGCTCTGGAGTTTGATGCCTTGCTAGTGAGCCCTACTTTGGAGATTGTGCTCCCAAGAGTGACAGAGTTGGAATCAGAAGTGACTTCTCCACACATGCCTCTTCTTTCCCTTTTGTTTGACCCTATAATTGATGTTGGAGTTGGTAGGTGTACGTCCAGGAGACTTGAATCTGTGGGCTGTCCATGTGCTGGCTGGGTCCTGAGTCTCAGCAGAGTTGTAGCACTGAATCTCCAGTTCATTGGACTCACCCAGGACAGCTGATGGGGAGGTGAGAATGACCAACCACCACACCAAGGAATCAAGAGAGTCTACAACTGCAAGCAAGACAGTCTCATCCACCAGTGATATGGGATCAAAGTCACCTCTCAATTAGAGGTGGAGTGGGCATCACTATCCCAGAATAGTCAAGATTGGTGAATAAGATATGGGCCTGAATAGACTTACTGGTGTTCTACTATAGAATCATTGTGATTCCAGCAAAGGAAGAAATTATATCACTGATGTGACTACAGTGACCAATGGAGGTGCTGAAGTCAGGGAGTGGGAAATAGAGGTGTAATATGTGGGCATTTCCAGGACTTGGAATTGACCTGGATGAAATTGCAGTGACATATGCAGGCCATTATATATCCTGCCATAGCCTACAGAATTGAGTGGGAGAGAGTGCAAACTACAATGTAAACTATAGTCCATGTTAGTGGCAATGCTCCAAAATGTGTTCACCAATTGCAATGAATATACCATACTAAGGAAAGAAGGTTTCAATGTGGGGAAAAATGGGAGGTCTGGAGAGTGGGGCATATGGGAATCTGTTATATTTTTTTATGTAACAATTTATGTAATCTCATTATCTTTTAAAAATAAATAAATAAATATTTTTAAAAAGACAAAATATCAACTAAGAAAAGTCTCATGAGTAGATGATATTGGAGTGAAGATATGGAGAAAGGAGTAACTAAGCTAGGGAGGATTCTATGAAGACTGAATCACAAGCAGTAGGAATTTATCATTGTTAAGAGCCTCAGGCAACAGATCATCCTGTATGCTTAAAAAACAGTTTTGGGGATTGAGTTGTAACCACAATAAATTTGTTCAAGTACTAACACACAGCCTTGTGACTGTGACTTTCTTTAGAAATAAGGACATTGAAGACTTAACCAGTTGAGATAAAGCCAACCCATATCAGGCTGGGTCCTAATCTAATAAGACTGCTGTTCTTATAAGTAGGAAATTTGGACATACAGAGACACAGGGGAAAAAGCTATAAGAAAAGGAGGCCAAGGTTGGAGTTATGCAGCCATAAGCTAAGAGAAACCAAGTAGCTAGTAACTGTCAGAATCTAGGAAGAGGCAATGAAGAAAAATCTTCAACAGTCACTGGGAGAGCATGGTTCTGCTAACAGTTTGTTTTCAGAATTTTAACCTGTAAAATTGTGAAACCATAAATTTCTGTAGTTTTAAGCCACTCAGCTTGTGATCACTTTGAATAGCATCACTAGGAAACTAATACAAACAACAGATGACCAGAAGGGTTACAGCAGGTTGGAAGTTGGAGAGGTATAGGGATGCCTTCAAGGAGGCCAAATCATGTAAGTCCTATAATTCATGATAAACAAATAAGGTTTTTCTCTAAATGTGATTAAAAGTTCTGTTCTGAGCAAATGTTTGGCATATCAGTATCTGTATGGATCCAGTGCTTAGAGATTACTAGTTGGGGAATAGGAAATCAGGAAACTAGTGAGGAGGCTACTTTTTGGTTTTTTTTTTTAAGAGTGTTTTAATGCATCATTTACTGTGCTTTTGTTTTTTTCCAGTATTAACACAAATGACAGATGAGATATTAAAGAGTTAGGCTCTTTTTCTGGCATGTATTAATGTTGTAGACCACATATTACTATTAATGTTTAAAACATATATTTTTAAGGTATTTATTTAAAATCATTTTTTTCCCAAAATTATATTTTCAAGATGTGTACATTGCTTGATGATTCATCAATTCTATCTTTGCTTTTTTGCATGCTGGCATTATTTAGGCAAGTCTTAAATTATATGTCTATATATATGCATTTCTTCTATAATATTTCCATTTTTTGAGATAAATTAAAATTCTCTAACATTGAGAATAATACCACAAGCCACAGGTCTAGAATTGGTCAACTTCAATTTTTCTTATGAATAAAATACATAAACCATGTAAGCAGCCCAAAATTTCTATGATATATCTTTTGCTCCCTTTGAGATAAACTATGTTTAGTTTTTGTGCATGCAATTTTGTTTTGCTGTCACATATAATAAACCAACCTAAAATTTTTGTTCAGTTCCTCGACAAATAAAAAGATCACCTGGAAATTATGTCTCATATGTATTCCAAGAACTACTACAAATAGTATGAATACAAACAGAACAGAGTATCCGTTGCCTCTCACCCTGATAATGTGATAGCACCTCTTTATATTAAAGATTGCTGATAATAAAACTTTCAGTTATCTGTGGTACGAATTTCAAAGGAAAAATGCTTGGCATGTCCCCAAAGACTATCCATATTAAATTTTTTTCCTCCATTCTTTAAAGTTTTATTGTTTTGTGTTAAACACCTTAGAGGAAACCAGTTCCATGGGATTACCTTGAGAGAGTCTCTGAAGAAATCAGAACAAAATCCAAAATACAATTTTGTTGTTGTGATTATACTTGTTTAATCAACCTCTGAGCTATAGGTACTCTGGCTTCATTTGAGCAGAATTTATATATATGTATATTAGTCCCTTCCTTCAAATTTGTCCTCCTTGAGGAAAGAGTTAATGATATAAAACTATATTTTGTTTGTTTCCATTATGTGTTGCATTTAAGTCTAAATTTTAAATGATCTTACCAGAAATCATCGTCTTGTGGCTCACGGGTGATAACAGAATAAGTGATGGCAATGTGGCAGGTGTTCACATCTTCTCTTTAGACTGTGCCTGAGACCTGCATCACAGAGATCCCTGGAGAGCACCTTCCATGACAGACCCCTCAAAGGCCTCCTGGGTGAAATTGGGCTTTTTGTAGTTCTGATCCATCATGGTGATCACAATTTCCATTGGTTCCTCAATGGCATTCCTTTTGGAAGACACAGCATGAGACAGAAAATTTACTTGGAAATAGTTTCTGTATCTAGAGGATCTGCCACCTTCAGCCACACTGTTTCTGTTTCAATAATAAATATACAGACAGGGACTATGTCAGCTCTTCGGCCAGTGATGCTGTAGAAAACCATGGTTTCTTTATCCCTATTAGATTTTTTCTGAACCAGGTTATTAGCAAATGGGCCATTTTCATTTTCTGGGTAGTTGATGGGAGGGATAACCAAATCCTTTTTGCCATCTGAGCTAGTTGTGGGAGCTGGGAAATGTGAGCCCTTCTATCTGGGGTCCAGAGAGAGTGCCATGATGATGGTGGTGGTGGTCATAAACAATAAAACTGGTCTCTGGATTATGAAGTTGCAGACAACATGTAACCATAACAACACCATCTGTGGCCACTTTTAATTGGTTGTTGTCAAAAAAAACAGGCTGTTCTTGGTCAATCAGTTCATCCTTCCAAGCTCACGGCAGCTGCAGAAGCATGAAGATTTCTGTCTGGAGGGCCCATATCAGGCTGGATAGGTGCTGAGTGGTGACCGGTGGGTTTGGACTGTGCTGGGCTAGACTCCAACAGGACTTCTGCAGACTCACAGGTGCTCTGCAGCACCTAACACTCCTCCTCCTCCCAATTTTTCATTCATTTGATATATCATTGATTTATTAGAATATATGGTAATTTGTAAAGTATGTATTTTGCCTGCCATTACACTTGATGGTGAAAATATTATAATTTAAAAAATAGTACTTAATTCTGTAAAATTATTTTTTTAGGATATAACAAAATTAACACTTTTGGGCTACTAATTGAATCATCTGTGTCACTTGTGAAAAGAAATCAAGCAAAATAGATTGATTTAAAATGGAGTCAAGAGGGCATTCAGAAAGATACCCTTATGTATGTCTTAACCAGATATCACAAACTGCCAAAAGATGTATAGCCTCAATCAAGATTGTTTCTCAATACTATGAAGACATTTGGAAACTATAAATACATCAAAAGATAAAGAAATCTGTAAACTATCTAACTTGAGCGATATTTTGAACATACCAAATATCCAATAATCACCAACCACTTATGTAATCTCTCTTTCTTTAAAAACCCTTAATTGGAAACTACAAGATGGGACAAATCTGTCCTCCCTGAATTGTAAATCTAAGGCCTCCACATAAATAGTTCTGTTGACTTGCATCTCAGTTTGTTATTTCTCAGTTGACATTATGTGTTGTCAGAGGAACTAACATTGGGTTAAAGAACAATGACTGCCAGAGCCCCCTGCACTCTATCATCTTCCTGATGGCTTTGGGTTACTGTGGATTAGTCTTTCACTTCTAGACCTTCTTAATTTTGTTTGAAAGTCTGGCTTTCCTTTGGGTATCTTTTGGTAAAATGTATTTTAACTTTGGTTCTTCTGGTTTGGACTGGTAAAAGCAGCCTTTTAATGTGTTTGAACTTTTGTATTTTGGGTATAGGTCTGGTGGCAGCAGTTCTTTTGTGTATTTGAACCTGTATTCTTCTGGTTTGGGCTGCTGTCAGCGGTCCTTTTGTTTGCCCTTTTGTTATCCAGGGGCACTATCCTTCTCTGAAAATCACCTGAATGGGATTTTAAAAATTTTGTTTGGTATTGAGCTCTTTTTATGAAGGAATGCCTCCCTAACAATCAGTTTGACCTATATTCTGACTATGAGCAGTCAATCATTAGAGTGCACATCACCTTTTGGTGAGAAGCCTTAGGTTCCACCAAACAAGACCCGCATGATATAATAAGGTGGTTTTTGTCTGGTTAGATTGATGCAAGTTTTGCCACCACCTTCAAGACAATTTACACAAATAGGGACTCCTTGTCACAGGTTGGACAACTAAAGCACAGGCTCTCTGCCAGGTAAAGCAAGTAACTCATGAAAGGCACACTGTAAAACATCATATTTGCCCAAATCATAACAATTTCTCTCAGGTTAAGTGTTTAGGATTGCTCACCATCTGAACAAACTAAAAAAATGGTTTTCAATTCCTAAGAACTCTAATGGTACACTCTCCTGTAGCACACAAGCTTGTTTCAAAAAATTGTTTTTTTTCTCTTGTAAAATCTTATCCTGCTGTACCTGGCACAATAGAGAGGATCTCAAATTATAATGACAATAATGGGGATCTTTTAATATGTCTAAATAAGCATATTGGCTTGCTCAACTATAAAATGAAGGCTCTAAAACTAGGCAACCTGAATGGGACACTCATTTTAATTGGTACTTGGAAACTTCCAAATGTACAACTAAATCTAAAACTAATTCTTTTAAAGAAAAAATAATAATAAATTAACAAAGATGAACAAAAATTTAACTAAGCACATTAAAAAGTTTGAAACATTAGCTGGAACTCAACTCTGAGTATTCAAACCCTCTTTTAAACTTCTCTTACTCCCTTTTCTATTTCCTAGTTCAGTAGTACATCCCTTCTACAGTGATAAGGTTTTCCAATATACTATTGAAGATCCAGTAGGTTTTGCAAAACAATTCAATCTTGTCATTCAGATTTATGAAACAATTAATTCATATGACTACTGGTGAAGTTCATGTCAGAATCTAGAGAGTCAAACATAATTAGAAAGATTCCTTTAATTACTTTTCAAAATGAAGAGCTATTAACTAAAGAATTTAAGTGAGTGAAGGAAATTCATAAGTCCATACATGACATTTTCCCCAAAAATTATTAATTGGAGAAAAATGCAACTGTATTCCCCGAAGCTTGATAAGTCCATATATGAATTTTATAATAGGCTAAAAAAATGGTAACAATCCTCAGGTTTTCCATATTAACATTTCCATAAATCTCAAGAACCTTTTTGGAGATGTCTTCAAGATGTCGGCAGGAGGGCTGCAAGTGCAGTTCTTGTGAGCCCTTGGCTCTGTGGCCTACAATGGACACTGCCCTTGAAGTGATTCTTGGGGTCACCAGCACTGGCAAATCCACCTTGACACATTGCAGCTACGCCAGTGGCTCTGTGGCGAGATCATCAGCACTGAATCCATGCACCTCTATGAAAGTCTAGACATAATCACCAACAAGGTTTCTGCACAAGAGCAGAGACTCTGCCAGCACCACATTATCAGCTTTATGAATCCTCTGTGACAAATTACATGGTCTTGTAATTTGACCATGCTTTCATTGAAGATATATTTGCCCAAGAAAAAATTACTATTGATTGGGGAGGAAACAATTATTGCATTGAGTCTCTGCTCTGGAAAGTTCTTGATAATACCAAGCCCCAGGAAACAAGTACTGAGAAAGTGATTGACCAGTAAGTAGAATTTGAAAAGGAGGATAGCCATGTTCTTCACAAATGCCTAGGTGGGGTTGATCGAGTAATGGCTTCCAAGCTGCACCCATATGACAAACATAAAGCAGCCAGCAGCTTGCAAGTATTTGAAGAAACAGGAATCTCTCATAGTGAATTTCTTCATCACGAACATGCAGAGGAAGGTGGTGGTCCCCTTGGAGGCCCTCTGAAATTCCCTATCCCCTGCACCCTCTGGTTTTATGTGACCAGACAGTTCCAGTTTAGCACTTGGATAAGAGGCTGATGACATGCTTCCCGCTGGGCTTTTGGAGGTGCTAAGAGATTTTCACAGACACTATAATCAGAAGAAAATTGCTGAAATATCCAGGAATATCAACATGGTATCTTCCAGTCAATTGGCTTCAAGGAATTTCTTGAGAATCTGACCACCGAGGGAAGGCGCACACCAGAGACTAATAACCAGTTCCTAAAGAAAGATACTAAACTTCTGAAACAAGTTACTAAGAAACATGTCTGGAAGTAAAACCAAGGGGTTAAAAACTGTTTCTTGAGCAGACTTGGTTCCAGTGTTCCCCAGTGTATGACCTAGAGGTATCTGATATCTCAAAGTGGGCGGAGTCTGTTCTTTAATCTGCTCTTGAAATCATCCAAATCTTCATCCAGGACCATTAGCCTGCAGCCACCCCAATAAAGATGTTATAGAATAAAGCTGAGAACAAGAGAAGTTATCAAATGTGTGACTTCTCTGATTGGATCATCATTGGGGAACTCGAATGGGAAGCACCTATAAAACACAAATTCCACATGCACCAACTGAAGAAAAGAAAATTGGACTCAGATGCTTTCACCACCATAGAAAGTCTGGGTATTTCTCCAGAGCATGACAAAGAGCTTAAAGGAAAGGGATCCTGTGTAAATATTCTCACTGTCCTGATTTTGTGATAATCAAGGTTGGCTAAACATTCGTTATATTAGAAACCTTGTATGTGTCCCCAGGCCTAGTTTTTCTTCCTAGGTCTGGTTTTTGGAATGCTGGTGATAAACTATGCATGATTTCTTTATGACCATACTATATGGGAAAAGACTGCAACTTTGGGTATCTTTGGTCAACCTTAAGAGATATAGCAGGGGACAGATGTGGCTCAGATGGTTGGGCATCCGTCTCCCATATGGATGGACCTGGGTTCAATCCTAGGGACCTCCCAATAAAAATTTAAAAAAAGAAAAATATAGAAGGCATGTGGGATACCAGGCTCCATGCATGGGTGTGCTGCCAGTCCCCGCAAGCCACACAGCAAGATGATGAAGTAACAGGAGAGTGACACAGGGAGAGCCAAGATGACATGCACTGAAAAACCTGCAACTAAGGTGGTCCAGGTGGTAGGATGCCTCTCTCCCACATCAGAGGTTCCAAGAATCGAATCCCAGTGAAGACAGGAAAAGAAGGATGAGAAGAGAGGGCAGGAAATGGACAAAGAGTTGCCCAGCAAATGGACATAGAAACAGTAAAAATGGGGGGACGAGTAAAAATTAATAAAAATCAATCAATCAATAATTAAATCCTTTAAAAAATGTTTAGGGGAGGAAGATATGGACTATAGCTGGTAGTATTGATGATGCTCTTTCATGATTTGTTAACAATTTTCACAACAATGCAGGGTGCTTGTGGGGGAGTGATGTGTGGCATCCCGGTATGATGTTATGCATGTCTGTTTTGTAAGTTCACAAAGTTTACTGAATACTTATAGTTTATGTCTGTTCGTGTTTGAATTATATCCTTCCAAAATTCTTTAAAAGAAAAAAAAAGTAAAGGGATCCCCAGGGCAGAATGATCAAGAGCTGAAAACCAACATTTAAGAGACAGGAGAAAGGGATATGTCTGTCTCCCAGTTTGGGCTGAGGAGTGCTATGCAGTAAATTCCTACTATTTTCTTTCATTCAGATGGTCTGGTTTTAAAGTCTCATATCATGTGTCACAGAAACAGCAGGTCTTGTCAGCTCTGCACGTAGCTGATGTGTCTAGTGATGATACTTTTCAGGAAGGGACTGTTTTTTTTTCCCTTTTAACATTAAAGGTTCTTTTTTTAAAGGAAGCACAGATTTTAGTTTTTTACACTTGAGGATCTTTTTGGTTGTAAATATAAGGATTCACTACATCCCTTGAAAGAAGTTTTATGTCTCTGATTCTGGCTAAAAATGTTTAATTTCCAGACACTTTGTAGATGTCTGAAGTATGAGCCACACACCATGAGTTCTGGATTCAGAATTCCCATACAAAATTAGGGAATCAGACTGATGTGGCTGTGAATATAGGACTTGGAGACTAAAAACTGAAAAATTTTTGCACTGTTCCTGTCTGATAATTACTAGTTCAGAAGTTATATTTTTATTTAAAGTTAAATAAAGAAAAAGTTTACAAGAGCAAAAAAACAGCGATGACAACAAAAACCTTTTCACTTACCAAAAGTATCTTTTGAAATTTAGTAATTGGACTTAGTTAAATTATTCCCATCCCAAGTCTAGAAATACATTTTAATAATGATTTGTATGCACTCCTATTGGACTTAAGATTTTCCATGTACACAGGCCACTGCAGCTACTATCACAGAGGTAATATTAGAATAAGTAATTCTAAACTGGGGAAGTTCCTTGTAACTTTACTGTGACAAAGGAATCCACTTTAGAAGACAAATTAAGAAAAAAATATGCAAAATATGACCTATATTCCAATATTTTCATTGTGCTTATCATTCCCTATCTTCAGCATTAATAGAGAGAAAAATAATGGTGTAATTAAAACTCAATTATCTAAATTCATGGAATCCCACAATGTACCATGGTCAACAGCATTACCTATAGTCTTAGTAAATCTAAAATCTATTTCTTTAAGAAAATATAAGTTACCCCTTTAGAAATTATAACAGAGAAACCTATGAAAATAAACTCTGAACTATATGAGTACTGCCTCCTAAAGGAATATATGCTCATCTATTGTCAAAAACTAGTCAAAATCTTAAATAAAGAAGAAACCTTTTGATAGAAAAACCATACCACAGCTTGCAGCTGGGGAGGTGAAGATTTTGAAACCACAACCTTCAACCTTAACATGTATACTGGAAAAGACACCTCCATATAAATGCACTCCAAAATGGCTGGAAAGGACCCTATGAGGTACTTTTAACTAATCCATGTGGAGCCAAATTAGAAGGTGCTGATTCTTGGATTTATATGTCTCATTTAAAGAACTCTTCCAGCCCTGCCTGGTTATCCATTCCTGCTAGGGAACTAAAGCTCAAATTTAACAAGACAGCATCTTATATAGAAAGCTAAACCAAAACCTGGGACCAGGCTTATATACTCAATACTTACAGGGACCAGGCCTGAATAATTAATACTTATCTTTTGCTTAAGTCACCCAGAAGTAGATGGAATCTAATGTAGATGGCTAACTGATGATTGGACCTGATTTTCATTAGGTTGAAATGAACTCAATAACACCTGCTATAATCTTCGTTATTACACTATTAGCTCTTTAATTCACATTTATTATCTCTCCCTCACCCATTCTTTCTTTTGTTCACCAGTTTGTCTCTTTCTCTCCCATAATGAATCCTACCCCTTTTAAACTATACATTCTTGCCCCTACCTGTTCTTTCTGGTTGCTTGCCAATCACCACACTTTATTCTCAGCCACACAAAGGGCTTATTACCTAGGCAATCTAAAAACTTACTGAGTCTGTGCTAATTTAGACTCCCTAGAGGGGCCCCAGTTATTGGCCATAGCCATAGGATTTCAAACTTGGATAAACAGTAAAGATTTAAAGGAGAAATTTCAAATATTTCATAAACTAGGAACCCTGAAGCTTTGTACCAATTTAGTTGCATAAATCTTGGGTCTTAGAGAGACTGGACTGGTAGCATATTCCAAATCTTGTTAATCCTTTTTCTTATTATACTCACAACAATGTCTCTTATTAATTACCTTATCTCCAGAATAATGGCCACAACTATCTCCAATGTTATGCTAATGCATGTAGCCATTGATCTTGAAACTTGCACTTATGAAAACTTACATTTTATTGATGAAACTAAGCCTAATTATAATTAATGCTTAAGTATTATCATCTGAAAACCTCCTTGTTGCTCAAATGTGTCCTTTCTGTAAGCTAACTTCTGTGATTAAACTCACTACCTGACCTGTTATGTGGGACATGACTCCCAGGGATGAGAATCTCTGTTGCTAAGGGATTAACACCAAATGTTGATCAGTGATGCTTTCAGAGAAAGATCTTGATTGACAGGGATAAATGTGAAAAGAAATGAAACAAAACAGAATTACGATGGCTAAGAGATTTAAATAAGAGTCAGGAAATAATTCTAGAAGTTACTTTTATGGCAATATCAACCAGATAGCACAAACTGCATAAGTATGCATAGTCAAAAGCAACAACATTCCTTAAACCTTTAAGGACTTCCAGACACTGGAAACAAACCACAAAATAAGGAAATCGGTAATTTATCTAAACTGAAGGTCATTTGGAGCACCCTCAAATACACAAGAATCACAAACAATCTATGTAATGTTATTCTTTATCTTTCAAATCCCTTTCCTGGAAGCACAAAAACAGGATACAATTGGAATGGGACCAAAACCTTGTATGGAAATGCAATTGTAAGACTCCAAATAAACACTCTGATTGCCTTATAGCTTTGTTTGTGTTATAGTTTGCTAAAGTTACTGGAAGCAAAATGCCAGAAATGGGTGGGCATTTATAATAGGAATTTATTAGAGTAAAAGCTTACAATTCCAAGGCTATAAAAGTGTCCAAATTAGGGCATCATCAGAGATGCTCTCTCATCACATTCAGCTTGAGTTGATCCTAGACTCCTGTTACATTGTTAGACAAAATGGCAGCTCCCACAGTCTCTCTCTGCCTTCTCTTCCAGGGTCACTTTTGCCCCCAGCTCAGCTATGGGTGATCATGCACATGGCAGGGCTCTGTCTCCTCAGTTTTGAGCTGCCACATTGGCCTAGCCTCTTAAGGGCCTCTTTCCATGCCTCTGTGCTCTGTTCATTCAAGCCTCTGGCCTCTCTCTCAGTCTCCCAGGGTTTCTCTGTCTTTCTGTGGCTGTAGGAGATCCTGTAATCTGCTCTCACATGGAAGGGTAAAAATGGTATCTGTCTTTCACCATGTGTTTCTTCTTTCAATTTTCCTGTTTATTTGAGACTCCAAGACCTAACCTTCATCACACCACCCTGATGTAGTCCAAGGAAAAGCCCAAAAAAATCAAATCAAAAGGTTTCTTAACTGAATTTAATACAATAAAAGGGACCCACACTCACTCTGGAATGGGTGTGAATGTAGAATGTGATACATTGTACAATTCTTATAGCAATTCTTTTAGGAATCAATAAAATAAAAATAGAAAAGCCATTAAAAACAAAATATATTTAAAATATCAATAAATTTGGATGCCTACAGGCAGAAAAAAAAAAGAATTAAGATACTAATGCAATGAATACCAGAAGAGGCATTATTATAGATTCTAAAGTCATACAGGAAGTGTTATGGGTATGTGGTCAATCGTTTTCCTATTAATTTATAACTTAATGAATGGGTTAATTGTGAGACTCAAACTCTCCAAGAACAATGAAGAAATAGTAAACTTGAACAAACATATAACAGGCAAAGGAACTGTATTCATGTAAAAATCTTCCCACAATAAAGATTTCTGTTTTAAAAGGCTTCATAGATGAATTTTATGAAACATCTAACAAAAACATGATTCCAATTCTGCACAAATTTTTGTAAAGTTCTAAAGAGCAGGAAACACTTCCCAATCATTTCTTGGGGTCGGTATTACCCTGTTACCAAACTCAGACAAAGACATGACAAGTAAAGAAATTGGAAGAGTAATGTCTTTTAAAAATTAGAGACACAAAATTCTTTTACAAAATAATAGAAAATATTATCCATCAACATATATGTATGCCTTTACACTATAGCCAATTGAGATTTATTCCAAAAATGCAAGGTAAGTTTAATATACAACAATATAATGGAGAAAAATCACTCATGATCATCTCTTCAGATGCAGAAAAGAATTTGACAAAATTCAACCCATATTCATAATTTTAAAATGCAGCAAAAGAGGAATAGAAGGGAAATTTCTCACCCTTATTAAAGGACAGCTACAAAAAAAAGACATAGGGAACATAATACTTAATGATGGATAGCTCAAACGAAGCCCCCCACCCTACTTTCCTGCACAGACCAGCACCTCTGACTCCAATCACATCACTGCACCATTCTCAAACCCATCCACTGCTCATCACATCCATCCACTGTTCCTTATCATAGATTTTGCCCATATGGACATCAGCTTACCATGCTTTCTGTTTCTGTAAAGTGGGGGTGGCAGTTGGGGTGGACTATCCATGGAACTGGGGTTGGAGGGTTGGAGGAAGGGACAGATGAAATCTGGGGATTTGCAGGTCTGTGGTTAAAGCTACAATTTTGGGAATGTTCTTTTGGCAAATATGGCAGAGGAGGGTTACTGGTATAGGGTGTCAGGTGTGGGGAGATATACAGGATAGGGCACACCTAGAGCATGCTTGTGTGATATGTAAATGTTCATCTTGTCATATTGCATTATCTTATTGGGTGGAGATCCATACAATAAACAAGAAAATATTAAGCTCCCATCCTGGGGAGTCCTGCTATGTCCTCAGTTAGAGAGACAAGTATCCCTCAAGAAAATAGACAGTTTCCGATAAAAGAAAACAGACCAATATATCAAGCCCTCAGTATTATTGCAAGCAAATATGAATCTTATTCTTCAAAAACTGAAACTTAGTGGTTGCCATAGGTTCCAAGGGAAGACTACAATAGATGGAATATATGGTATTTTTAGGGCATTAGAATTGTTCTGTATGATCTTGCAATAATGGTTACAGGTCATTTTAAATTTTGTCGAAACATATAAAAATGTACAGTCAAAAATGTAAACCATTGACCAAGGTTAGTAGCAATGCTTCAATATCTGTTTATCATTTGTAGCAAATGTACCATCCACAGGTAAAATATTATTAATAGGGGAGAGTGGAAAAGGGGGAGGATATGGGCTATATGGGAAACAGCTATATTTTCTGTGACTTTTCTGTCACCTAAAGCTTGTTTGAAGATAAAATGGGGAAAAACAAGACATTGGGGGTATATATGGAAAAAATTCACTGTACATACAAGACAACAGATCTTATGGTGATGAAAGACACAATGTCTAAAATATTTTCAATTTTTAAAAATTTATTTATTTTATAAACTTATTTCATATCTGTATTAATTTTATTTGGTTATTTTGTTGGCTTGATTTTTGGAAATGTTTTGGATCACAAAAAGGGCATAATTGTGGCAGTAAAGGATGGCTGGTATGGGGTGTCAGTGATGGTGGGATCTGTGGGGAGTCATACACCTGGGGAATGCCTCTAAGTCATATGAATATGATCAATTGTTCATGACGTGTTGTCTCAGTGGGTGGAAACCAGCACACTAACCAAAAGAATATTGAATTCCCATCATGGGGAGTTTTGCTACATTTTCTAGATTCTAGGGCTGCTTGTTCCTGGTTTTGGAATCAAGATATGGTCAGGCCATTCCATTTTTGGTAACTTGTTTTGAATAGTTGAGTCTTAACATCTCCTGGGGCTTTAATATGTAAGTATATGGAAACATCCTTATGCAAGTGTATTAGTCAGTCAAAGGGGTGTTGATGCAAAATACCAGAAATTTGCTGGCTTTTATAAAGGGTATTTACTTGAGGTAGAAACTTACAGTTACCAGGCCATAAAGTGTAAATTTCTTCCCTCACCAATGTTTGTTGCCATATGTTGGAGCAAGATGGTGGCTGATGTCTGCAAAGGTTCAGCCTCCCCTTTCCTCTTAAGGCTCCATGGTCCCAGTTTCTTCCAATATTAGCTGTAAGCTGGGATAAATCTTATCTCTCTCCCAGTCCTCATTTCTCTCTGGGCTCAGCTGCTCTGGCCTCTCTACAAGGTCAGCTATAGAGTATCAGGCTCTCTCTCTTCCCAGGGCCTCTGCTGTGTCTATGGGGCCATCTCTATTCCTCTATGTTTTTCTCCTGTGTGTTTACTTCCTGGGGTTCCAGCATCCAAAACTCCAACTAACTCCTCTGCCATATAGTTTTCTCTGTGAGTCCCTGTCCACCAAGGGGTTGAGGATGTGATATACTACTGATGTAACCTAATCAATGCCCTAATCATAATTTAATCAAATAAAAGTGAAACCTCTGAATTCAATGCAATCTAATATGCTCAGAGAAACAGACTAGTTTACAAACATAATCTAATATCTATTTTTGGAATTCATAAACAATGTCAAACTGCTACAGCAAGAAAGAGGTGAAAGGTAGGAAGGGTAGAGTTGAGGGCTGGAAGATGGCCACTGAGTGTGATCATGACATCCCTATTATAGATCTTGAGGCTTATTGTTGGTTTTGGTTTCTGTTTGTTCTGGATTTCTACTTTGTGAGTTCCTGCTTCTGTCTGCTGTGGGTGGGGATGGGTGCAATTGAGGTTCTGGCACACTTTAAGACAGCTGCCTTTCTGTTTTGGGAACCCCAAATAATTTTCATTTTGGGAAACTTTCGTTGAACATGGGAGTCTATAGTCTAAATATCTTTCTTCCTCTCCTGCAAATCCACTGTTGCATAAATGCTTCCTCACTTTGGACACAATTCCTTTTTGCTTCTGGGTAAATGGATATATCTCACCAAGCATGATATGAGTTTTAAGTGGCCACTTGGGAACACCTGGATTAATCAAGGCAGTACATTTGAGACATGCACTTGAGTATAAGGATGCAGGTCTCCACTTAAAGAGTGGGGTGCATTTCTTTAATTGGTATTCAGAATTTCTAAAAACTGTAATGACTCCAAGATATCTTTAAAGGATTTCTTAAAGTATGTTGTTAAATTTTTAAGATGGTAAAAAAAAGTAAATATGATTTAACCAATTTGAGTCATTATTTAGACAAAGGTTATTTAAACAATAACTGAGTTTTATAAAATTTCCCAGCTTAAAGATGAATCCCAAGATATTTTCATCCTTTAAAATATTAGGGATCATTTATGCAAGGTATACAGGATATGTTTTTGTTAAGAAATGAAAGAGAAAGCCATCTGTCTTAAAGCAAAAACATTGCCTACTGCAGAATAAAAAAAGATAAAAAATTACCATAAAGTCTGAATGGAAATGGAAAGGTATAAATCATTTAAAGAAAAGCAATTTTATTTTTCACAATCAAAGCTGGGTGAAATTTAATGAGTTTTTGCATAACATTTTAAGAAACAGTATATTCATGTAAAGCTAAAATTTGGTTTTCTCTCTACTAAAATGACAGTAGTTCCTGAGGTTATTGTTCTGCTCCTAGTAAGAGATTATAAAAGGTTTTATTTACCTTCTGACTAATGGACCTAGAGGGCAAATATTCTGTGTCTAATCACAATTATTTCCTCTAATTTGTGTTGCCTTTAACATGTCCCTAATTATTTGAGATTAAAGTCTTCTCACTTTGAAAATAGCTTTGTTTATAAAAAGAATCATGGAATAAAGAAATGAAGAATTTGAATGAGAGCATTTCAAGACCTGAGAATACTTGTCACAGATGAAGGCAAAGATTTAACAAATGCTAGACATAGAATTTGAGCTAAAAGTGTATTTAATGAAGTTAGAGGTCCTTAGTCCCTCTCCCTCATACTACATCCAGAATACTAATTGCCCAATAACCACCCTTCAGTGGATACTGGAGGATTCTCTTCTGGAGAAATAACATCTATAGGAAATAGTTCCCCAAATTTAGTGTTCTATGACAAAATGCCGAGTTCACCTTTTGATCAGATAAGAATGAAGCTTCAACATTTCTCAACAATTTTTAAATATGAGTGGACCAGCAGATATTTGGAGGAATTCTCTAAAATGATGATAGAGTGCCAAATCAAACACAGAAATTAAAAAAAAAGAATGCACAGGAAACAGACAATTCAGGAGCAGTGGAAGACAGTCAACCTAAAATAAAGATTTAATATCATCAGAGTGAGAACAAATGATACTGCAATCATAAAATAAGACCAAGATGTTATAAGAAACAATCTTAGAAGGAAAAATAGCTACTAAAATTCAAACAATGAGAGCTGAAAATAAATCAATATAAGTATCTAAAGATAAATGAAAGCCTGACTCAAAGTAAAACAAAATTAATACAAGTGGAAAGGAGATATGAAAACTAAAAAATCAGTTCAAATGGCTAAAATTCTATTAATATGAGTTCCAAAATGCCCTATATTTATGGTTTATATCATGGCAAAAGCCACATTCAATTCCACTTTCTCTTTTCATTATGGTGAACTCGGCTTCAGCAACAAATTGACAAAAACTCATAATGAATTCAATGCAATAAAAGTTTGTGTCTTATTCAATTAACAGTCTAGTTTGTCTCCAGATCAGCAGGAGTGGCGACAGACATCAATTCACGCATTAATTCAGTCCTCAGGTTGATGGAAGTTCTGTATATGCCATAAACATAAGTCATCAAGAAATAGATCAGAATATTAAGGGAAATCGTGGAAATTTTCTATGGGACAGACTTGGAAGTGTCACTCACCATTCTGCATACATTAAATTAGCTATCACTTAATCATGGGCCTAACTATTAAGGAGGCTGGGAAATATATGTTCATAAAAAGGGACAACAGATTTTTATTGCAGCTGCTTGCACATTTCTATTCTTTGCTGAGAGTAGACCAAACAAGTGTTTCTTTGGATGCCCTAGTAAGTCTCTGCTCTTACTTTGCTAGCTTCTTCATCTCAGTCTCATTTAGCAATTCAGCTTCATAGATACTGGCAGTAGGGAGGGAGTTGAAGACTCCACAAAGTTCTCTACTGTATCTATTACCAGAGCATCCTAAATAATGCTGTTAATTCTATCCATTCTGACCCACTTGGCAGAAATAGCCAAAATGCTAAAAGGAATAAGAGGAAGCAAAACCAAGAACTTAAGAATAATAATATTTTCAAAACCATAATTTAAGCATTTGATAAATTCTATTGGCTCAAGTCCTTCAATATACCCTGGACTTGCCCATTTGTACCATCCCCTCATTACCGACATAGTTTACACCACCATAATTTATTTTATGGAACAATAGCCTAATAACTGGTCTACCTATTTCCATTTTTGCCTCCAGTGCAATCCATACTCAGAAAAACAGAATAAACAATTTAAATAATGACTCAATTAACCAATCAGTAAGTAAAATTAAATAAATTTATAGACATTAATTAAATTTATGTCACAACAAAGTTTTGTCACAGTTTAACAGTGAACCATAAGGTAAAGCGTGGATATAGTTAATAGTACAATTATAATTATGTGATTTCATAAATTGTAACAAATGCACAATGCAAATGCAAGGTATTAAAATAGGGTAGTACATGGAAACACTGTATTTTATGCAAGATTTTTCTGTAAACCCATGACTTCTCTAATAAAAAAATTTCTATGCAAATAAGTACTTTTAAATTTATGTATATTTACATATAGAAATGTATGTATTTTGAATTTATAGATAGCTTCATATGTATTTCTATATAGCTATATGTATCTCTTCCTCTCTCTCTACCTCTATTTCTCTCCCTTTCCTTATTCTTGAGTACTACTAAAAATACAACAGTTAATTTCTATAAAAGCTTTTTGTGATGGTTAATTACATGTGTCACCTTGTCTAGTTTATGGTGTACAGTTTTTTTTTTCTAAGCAAGCACTGACCTGATTGTTATTGTCATGGTATTTCATAGAGGATTGACATCTATATCATTTGCATCTATGGTTGATTGCATCCACAAACAACAAAGGAGATTGCCCTCAGAAAAGAGAGGGGTTTCCTCATCCAGTCAGTTTTCTGATAATTAAGGCAAAACTGAGGATCTCAGCAGTCAAAAATTATGTCTACCTCATCATCAGTAAGCCTGTTTCTCCTGCAGAATACAACTTCACCTTCATTGGCATTTCCAGCTTGTGGCCTTCCCTATGGAACTTGGACTTACTGGTCACAGGAGCTAATTCCTTTAATACTTATATATGTATACATATCACATTGATTCTGTTTGCCTAGAGAGCCCTCACTAATACTATCTTTATAACTTCAGAGTAAGGAAATAAATCTCAGACAAAAAAACAATAAGTATTTCATAACAACAGTAGTAAATTTCCTAAAGTAAAACCTTTTCCCCAAAAGACACCAAAATTAAATGCAAGCTATCGCCTCAATTATATTTTCAGCTCATATTTGAAATGCATAAAACTCATTTGTAAGCAGAATACATGAAGATCACACTCAAATCAATAAGAAAATGAAAACAACCAATGGAAATATATGCAATGACATTGGCAATTGACAGAAGAGGAAAACTAAACTGGTAATAGCTATATGCAAAGGTGCTAAACCTAATCTAATCAGAGAAATGCAAATTAAAGCAATAATGAGATACCATTTCTCAAATATCTAGTTGATGAAAATTTAAAAGTGGAGCATAGCAGTTTGGCATTATTTATGAATTCCAAAAATAGATATTGGATTATGTTTTTGAACTGGTCTTTTCCTCTAGGTATGTTAGATTATATTGGATTCAGTGGTTTACCTGATTAAATTATGATTAAGTCTTTGATTGGGCCATGTCACTAGGGTGCTGAGTCACCACCCGTTCATGGGTGGGGTCTCACAGATAATATACATGGCAAAGGACAGAGCTGAGTTTTGATGTTGGAGTAAGCACACTGAGGAGCATGGTCATGAGGAAAGAGAAAAGGCCCTGGGAAGAGAAATAAGCCATTTGCCTGATAGTCTACAGCTGGCCTTATGGATACAGCAGAGGAGCTGAGCCCAGAGAGAAGCAAGTCCCAGGAAGAGAGGAACCCAGGAAGCCTGTACCCTTGCAGATGTCAGCAGCCATCCCACTCCAACACATGGCAATAGACTTTGGTTTCGAGAAGATACTTATGCTTTATGGCCTGGTAACTGTGGATCTCTATTCCAAATAAACACACTTTATAAAAGCCAAGAGATTTCTGGTATTTTTCATCAGCACCCTTTTGGCTGACTAATACAGAATTTGGTATGAGGAGTGGGGTAGAGCTTTTGCAATTACTAAAATGATGGAATAGTTTTATAAATGGGTAAGGGGTATTTTTTGGAGGAATTGTAAGATGCTTGACAGTAAAGGCCTAAATAGATTTGAAGAGACTGTTGATATGGATATGGATCCTAAAGAGACTTCTTATGATGCCTTAGAAGTAAATGATGAAATTATTATTGGAAATTGGAGGAATGGTGATCTGTGTTTTAATGTTCCAGAGAACTTAGCAAGATTAACTCCTGGTTTTTTATGGAAGACAGATTTTGAAAATGGTGAGCCTGGGCATTTACCTGAAGAACTTTCCAAACTAAAATCAGTGAATACAAGTTGGCTTCCCCTTGCAGCTTATAGCAAGATGCTAGATGAGCAAAATAAGCTGAGAACTGAACTGTAGGACACAAAGAAAACAGAAACTGATTCTGGAAATTCCACCCTCTGGAAATCAAGCTCCCAGACAATAGTGCCCCATTTGAGGAATTAACTAAATTTGGAACTTTTAAATCAGGATAGAGGATGCAGTTATCTCAGAAAGAGTCATGAAAAGTCTTACTATCTGATGACTTGGACCCCTGCTTCTTGTATGCTAAACCAACAAGCTTTTTGAGAGAGCTGTAAAAACAAAACCACTGTCAGCTTGGACTAAAAGGGACATAGGAAGGAGACATTGAAGGAGAGACTATTTTAAGAGGAAAACCATGGAAGCTGAGATATGGAATTAAGACATCACCTTGGCCGAAGAGAGGAACCCCACCCATATGTACAGAGAGGGTGAATTTGCCCCTGCAGTTAAAGAGGGTGTATGTTTCTGTGCAATGTTTGGGCAGAATTTTGCTACCCCAGAGTAAAATGAGGGTGGAGCATATTCCTCAAGGATTAAAGCACTTAAGGTCAGTACCCCATTGGTCTGAGAGGATTGGACATCTCCCCCATGAATTAGGAAAGGCCAGGAGATCAACTCATTGCTCTGAGAGGGTTGAACATGTATGCCAATGGTTAGGGAATATGTTGTCTTTACTTCACTGTACTAGGGGACTAAGACTATAACCCAAAGATTATGTAAAGTGTGGCAATCACCACAACACATTTGGAGGGTGATCTGGAGCTTGGTCACCACCCAGATGCTTGAAAAGGCTGGAACCAAGAAAATGGCCATTGGGCAATCCTGTGGAAAGGGTAGATCCGTGTATCTTGTAGGATTACTAAAATGTAGAAGATATTTGACTCATGTTTCCCTCCCAAATTCTCCTTATTGAAATGAAAATGTTTATCCTTTCTCTGTCCATTTTTGTATTGGAAGCAGATAAATTGTTTTGTAATTTCAGAGTTCTACAGCCAGGCAGGACTTTGCCCCAAGACAAATTTTATTTCTTTAAACTGATTATGATATGATTTGGTACTTAGCATTGTTACTGAAATAATGTTTTCTGAATATTGGAATGTCTTTTTGGAATTCAGAGGGTGAAGTGTAACAGTTTGGAATTATTTATGAATTCCAAAAATAGATATTGGATTATTTTTGTGAGCCGGTGTTTTCCTCTGAACCTATTATATTATATTGGGTTCAGAGGTTTACTTGATTAAATAATGATTAAGGCTTTGATTGGGTCATATCAGTAGGGTGTTGACTCCCCGCCCTTTGGTGCATGGGACTCACAGATAAAAGCTATGGCAAAGGACAGAGTTGAGTTTTAATGTTGGAGTTTTGAGCTGGAGTCCCAGGAAGTAAGCACACAAAGGACCTTGTTCGTGAGGAAAAAGAAAAGGCCTTGGGAAGAGAAACAAGATATTTGCCTCCTATTCTAGAGCTTGAGGAGATAGCAGAGTAGCTGAGCCCAGAGAGAAGCAAGCCCTGGGAAGAGAGGAACCCAGGAAGCCTGAACCCTTGTAGATGTCAGCAGCCATCTTGTTCCAACACATCTTGTTCCAGACTTTGGTGAGGGAAGTAACCTATGCTTTATGGCCTGATAACTGAGAGCTTCTAAACCAAATAAATACCCTTTGTAAAAGCCAACATATATCTGATATTTTGCATCAGCACCCCTTTGGCTGACTAATACA